>VZTX01018431.1:0-65000 GCA_013400915.1 Pardalotus punctatus
TTTTTTTTCTTTTTACATCATCATGTCCTAAGACACTGCTCCCAAGCTTTTTAAGGATGCACTACAGGATAGCTGGGAGAAGAATCACAGGGATGTAGTGGTTTGATTCCGGGTCTCCTCCAGTTCTCACTGGGCTTTCTGGAACACACTTGGGGTGATGGGATGGCCACTGCTGGGGGTACCTCCCCAGGGCAGCACACAGCCCATGAGCCTGACACCACTTGCAAACACTGTTGGACGAAACAAGCGCAGTGGGAAGGCAGATCAAAGCAATGTGATTGCATTTCACGTTTGATGCAGCTCATTCCCGAAGCCAGGGTGAATTGCCTAATCCAATGTATCATTTCTGTGCAGGCAGACCCTTGGGCTGGCATCATGTCCCATGGAGCACTGCTCCAGTGTGCAGCATCTGCCACCATCTGCCCTAGGGCTTGGCTTTGGCTTGCCCTCCTCCTTTCCTTCTCCTTTTGGGAGATGCTTTGCACAAACTTTGAAGGCCAAAACTCGGGCTGTTTCAGGCCCTTCAAGGCATTTATTCCCCCCCCACTTCCTCCATTACTTGATCTTTGATGCACACTTCTGACCTTTAAAGATTCAAAAGGGCATATTTCCAGTGATTTAGCTTCAATTTCATTCGCTATTATTTTTGGAAATACAAGTCTATCTGCTTACCCATTTTCTCTCCTGTTTAATCAATATGTCAGCTGTTGATCACAACCCCTGCCAGCCAGCCAGTAGATGGGACAATTATTCTCACAAGGACTTTCAAGTCCAGACTTTTAACCCACAGGGTCTAGCATGGAGCAGCTGCAAGAGCTCTGAGTAGCAGCTGCCCCATTTCTGCTGCAGCTGCTGAGCAGCTCTCCTGATGGTCTCTGGCTACTTTGCTTGGGCAAGGGGAGAATTACTTTATTTTCTAGACATCATAGTGTAAAAGCTTAGTTCACAGCCAGCTCCCACCCAGCATGGTCATGATGCAGATTACTCTGGGGCAGTTCTTTCTACCTTGTACCCAGCCAGCAAATGAATGAGAGGCACAAGACACAACAGGAAATCTCTTCCTGGCCTTATATTCACAGAGCGCTGAGACTGGGGATAAAAATATTTGATTTAAGGCCATTTTAGTCCACACCTCCTCGGTTTTGCGGTAAGAACTGGTCATTGGTATCAAACCATCTGTACTGCCATAGCTGAGGGATATAAAGCTGTAGTTGCAAAGTGTTACTGCTGCTACTAAGAAGTTATGTGCCACATGCAAGACAAGCAGCTATAACTGCAGTTTTCTGCCTGGACATGTGGTCTTTATCCACTTCTTCAGCACTGGCGTCTGGCAGGGTAGGCAAGAGGGCATTCCTGACTTCAAGGAAATTCCCTCCTTCTGCTGATTTCTCATTCCTGGGTTCTGCCAGAACCTGGTTCATGTGATTCATTAAGGGAAAACGAGACACAAAGTGAATTCATATCCACATGCCCAGTCCTTTCACAACACCTCAAAGTGAGTACTATGGCTGGCTGTAGGGTCAGGAAATTGTTTCAGAGGATTTGTGCTGACTTTTTTTCAAAGGTTCTACCCAGCTGTGTAATCAGCTATTACATCAAGGCATCTTGCTGACCCACTGAGGGATCCCTTCCAGTGGGCAGATGAGAGGGTCCTTCAGCACTGAGCAATGCTCCAGTCTGCTGGGTCTGTGTAACAGAGTGAAAATGGCCCACCACTGACAGTGCCCCACGAGAACAGCATCAGAGGCAATTGAGGAACAGCACGGGGGAGAAAATATGTGAATGGGAAGGATTACCTTGGTACTTAGAAAATGGAAGAAATAATAAAGAGAGGAGGGAAAAAAAGAAATAAAAGACAGATGACAGAAATATACACTAATATCAGTAAATTGTCCCATCCCTCAACTATACTAGTTTTATTCCACTATTTCCTCTCATGTCTTACACAGACTTGCCAGTTTTACACTCAGACAGAAAAAAAGAATCAAATAGAAGCTATTTCTTCCCTGGTGAAGGGAGTGTTTTAAACTTTGATGGAACTTGGATTCTTCTAAGTTCTTTTTTGTTATTATTCATTCTTTTGGGTCCATACGCATGATGTTTATCTCATCCATGTATGGGAAGAGGGGGAGGAATGGGTAGGCTTGACTTGTGCTAACTGTTGACAACAGTTGTTTAATTTTTTGCAACATGCACCCAAGTATCATGAGACTGAGTAAAATATAAATAAATATGGTCTTTGGAAACCCCATACATCTTTATGGCGTACAATACCTTCAAATCCTGGAAAAGCACATGTTTATTTGTTTGTTTGTTTTAAAAAAGATTTTGGTGGCAATGCTACCTCCCATTGCTGTAAACAAGGTCAGGAGGCCAAAATTAGTCTGTCCTATTTTGCACAAAATAGTCAACAACTTAAGATGTTTTTGCAATAATCAGAAAATTATTGACCGGTGTCAACACCCCCTTTCTGATAAACTGTTGAAATGTTAATATTCTTGGCAAAATTGTTTTTGCTCTAATTACTGTATCCATCTGCTCTATAAGATTGATTATACTGTGAGAATGTTTGTTCTCTTGTCTCCTGCAATGATGGGCCTCTCCTTGGCGCAGAAATAGTCCTGCCTCATCTTTGCACAGAGACTAATGTGCAGCAGAAATCAAACCAACATTCAGCCCCTAAAGAGCTGAATGATAATTCCTTGCAGGAGTCAATACAGTAAATATCAACTGCCTCTTGGATGGACAAACCCTTGGAAAACTACTGCCCTGGCCCAGGTGAAAATAGCTGGCTTTCACCCAGCACGGGTATCAGTGACCAGGAAGGCCACCAAAAACCTGGGAGCCCACAAATGCTGGCATATCTGCAGCATTACTGATTCAGCTGAGGAGAAGTTTGGCTACTTGGCAATGCCAGCCCCCCTCTGCAAAAGCTCCTTGGCAATGAGCAGCCGAGTTGTCCAAGGAGAAAAGCGTTTCCTGTCCTATCTTCCATCAGCACCTGCAAAGGCCAGTGTTACCTGGACTGGAAGGGTTATTTCTGGAGCCAATACGTAATATATGTGCTAACTGTGGCATATGCCAATAAAGATCCAGTAAAAGTAATGTCAAGTATTAATCATTATTAAATCTGAATAAAACAGAACAAAACCCCCATTTGTTTTCTTACAAAAAAAACCAACAAAAAGCCCCCAAAAAACAGAACAAAAACCAAAAAAACAACTACCAAAAAAAACCCCCAAAAAAAACCCAAAAAGGGGAAAAAAAAAACAAAAAGGGGGGGAAAAAAAAAAACCAAAAAAAAAAACCAGCAAAAAACCACAAAGCCAGTGGAAAAATAATTGCTTTATTAGAAAAATCTGCTTTCCCATGGCAAGTATGGGAGAAATTAAAAATTGCGTTTGATTTTGTATGAGTATTTCAAAATACATGCAAAAAAAAGTCATGCAAACTCAAAAAATTATGTTCTTTGAGCATTCTTGCACAGCAGCTGAATATTTTCACTGGAAGATGATGCTTTACTCACACACACAAAATAGAATTCAGCCAAAGTATTTCTTTCAGAAATACAATTTTCAGTTAAAAAATAAAAAAAAGCAGTTATTACTTTCCAGATTGTGAACTGTATAGTCACATCTAAAGCATTCAAAAGCCACTGATACTCGGGCTGAGATTGCTTTCAGGTTTTTCATTTTAAAAAAGATTTAGGGTCTTTGTAAAAATCTGCCAAGTTCTTGACTCCACAGGGTGTACTCAATGCATATGATTATCCTTGCAGAAAGAAGCTTAAGGGCTAGAAACTTCCCAAAAGGAAGAAGGACTTTCTAGATATTGGAGGGATGGCTTTTTCACAGTTTTAAATTCGCTATGTATGAGTACATATTCCTGGAACTGTAACACACCCTGAAAAGCATCTGCATTCATTTGCACCTTTGTGTTAACCCTTCATTTATGCCAGCAGGGTGTAAAAAGTTGTACTCAACTAATACAGGCTCCTTCCAGTGTCTCAGCTACTGTACCGTGCAATAACACTTTCAGAAGAGTTTGAGAGAAGGGGGAGAAGGCTAGCAAAAAGATTTATTCTAGATTTATTGGAGATAGTATGGGAGAATGAGGTTTCTAAGTGAAATTCCTCCTCAGAAAAAGATGTGCCCCCACTTGCTTAATGCGCTGTTATACTGCTTAGCTTTTTTTTTTTTTTTNGAGAAATATTTCAGTGGGGACAGGGTGACTGCAGTCCAGCCTTTATATAACACCTCTCCTGTCTTCTCCTGGGCTTACCTTGTCTTCCCATTTCTCACAGCAGTTTTCAGCCTCAAGAATGGAAGCATTATGCCATATCACTCCTTCCATTGCATGAGCAGGAGAAATTCAGGAAGACATCCTATAGGAGAAATGCAGTAGAAGTTTCTGCAGACTTCTTGCTTCAAATAGAGTTTCTCAAGCCTGGAATCAAGCACTCAAAGCTTCTATTCTGCCATCAGTCGCTCACATCTTTGTGTCTGGTGACCACCATTCAAAGGACTTCCCACATGGAAAACACAGGTTTTGGCTATTGCCAAAACCAAGGAGTAACTAGATTCCTTTCAAAATGAGCAAAGTTGTAGTTAGGTACCTGGGAGATATTAGTCCAGGGTAGTTTATGCTGAAATCAGAAGGGATTTCTAATCAAATTTTGAGCTGACATCTACTTTTAAATTTATTTTTGTTTTAAATTTTCAAGGTGTTTTTCATCATACATTTGTTTAAGCCCCAAAAAGGATAGATATGATTCTAGCAAACATCAGAGCAAACATATCATAGAAACTTTTGGCAGGAAAATCATTAAATCTCAGAAAGGAGAAGAATTGAAACTTACAATCCTTACCTAGAACAAATACAACTACCTCGTAAAAGGACGCCAGCAACAGTGAAGACCCCACACTCCACAAAGAGCCACTGGGGAATCCATAAGCGCAGAGATAAATTAGGGGTTTTCAAAACATTAACCACTATGGTTCGTCTTTGTGCAGGGACCTGAGTACTTTCTCATTTTCCCCTGCAAAAAATACGTGGAGGATTGCAGCGACTGAATTAGGCTTGATAATTTCCTGTCTGCCTGTAGACTCAGACTGACATCCTGACGCTGTCCTACACTGGAGGACTATTTTAAAAGCTGCCTTTACAAGCACACTGGATGTAATGCAGTCTTATTTTTAAATGAAATCTTTGATTATGGAAAACAAACCCATGGCTAGGGAAGCATGCCACAGAACCACAGTCTGTGGGGGACCATGCTTATCGCAGCAAAATCGCCTTCTCAGTGTTCAGCATTGCTGCCGTGTCATGTTACAGTAATAACTGCAGATGAAGAGCTTTTAATTCATTGATAAAAGCAGAAGGCTGGAGTAGCTGGCTAGCTGTAATGAAGCTTATTATTCTGCAGCTAATTTGCCGATTATGTTAGAGTTTTATTTCTGAGCACTTGTACCAGAAGACAGCATTATCAACATAACAGCTAAACATAGAAGGTCCCAGGAAGAATGTTAATGAGCTGTCACCTATCTCAGCAAAGGTCCCCATTATTAATAGTGAGTGTCCTAAGTATAGATCAGAAACTCTCCCTGAAGAGTGTGCAACCTGTGTGAAATATGATTGCTCATTTGGAACATAACCAGAAAGTAATGGCAAAGTCATGTCTCATTTAAAAGATTGTGGTTTCTTTAATGATGGCAAGTAGATGAGGGCTCAGATAAAACACCCTGGTCTAGCAGCGGGATTCCCACACACCCCAGCAGCTCCAGCTGGAGCCTGATCCTGGGAAAAAAGCTGCTCATAAAGGAGCACTTTGTTGTTCCCTATCTTCTACTTCCTTTAACTCTTCTGTTTCCTTTTCCTTACTCTCTGGAGGCCAGGAGACCCTGGAAGCTACTGAAACCCAGAAACTAATCCTTCCTCTTACTTCCACCACTGAGATCCTCCAAAAGCCTGAAGGAGGGTAATAGCACATCTATTTTTGTGTCTGGGAATAAAAGCAATGTCATGAGTAAAGGATGTGGCATCTGGGTACCCACCTATTAGCAAAATCCAATCTGACCTTTAGTCAGTCACATACAATCATAACACCTTGCTAGGAATACTGAGACAGGTTTTTGTTATCCTAAAATTCCTTCAAAATCTAATTGGGAAAAGGAATTCTTTCATGTCCTCTTGCTCTGCTATGGCTGGTCTCCCACCATTCCCAGACACATATGTCCAGCTCCTCCTGTGTGCTCAGCAGAACATAACATCATGTAAAAACAGCAACTCCTTGGATCACCCCCTTTCGGGAAAAAACATCCCCACCAAGTTTCCTTGTGCTTTAGGAGTGAGGAAGAGGAAGAAGTGCTTTAGTTGTTTGGAAATTTTGTAAATATGTTGGCTTGTCACTAAGCTGATGAGAAAGTCATATATTGAGTTAGACTTTGGCAGATTCAAGCTAGACCTAAGCACAGCAGAGACTGCTGTAGGATATACTTTGGATTTGTATGTAACAAAACTGTAGTTCAGAGAGGTTATTTATCCTAATCCACAGAAGCCCACAACTGCTTTGCAAGATCACTGCCTGTTCAAGGGAATTACAGGCCTGAGAGTTTCTCTCCTGTGTTGTGTCCAGCTAGAAAAATTTTTCTTCTACCTCTAAGGAAAAAAAAAAGAAAATAGAAAATGCAAAACACCTCTAATTTTCTTTAAAACACAATACTCAGAGGCAGGTACGGTCTCTTTCTCTTTCCTATTCATTTAAATATTGCTGTCAAAGAACTTGCTGTCATTTCTTAGTGGCAGTGTGCTCTGGTTGTTAAAATCCGTTTAAAATTGTACTTCATGACTGATTTGTAAAAGCATCAATTGCTGGAAATATTACTGTCAAACTGATATAGCCGACATCAGATAATCATCCTCTGTCCCCGCAGACAAAGCTGTGGCAGGCCAAGGGGTGGGCATGGCTGATTCTGCAGGCTTGCCAGCCCTCTGGCTCTCCCAGAGGAGCTGTGCTCGGGGGTGATGTGGCCATGGGGGCCAGGTGACAGGGGGTCCACGCCTGATCTTTTCCTTCCTTTTGGGCAGCTGGCCTTTGCCATGCTAGGGGTCACCTGGAGCCAGGAGCAAGACTGAAGAGATCTACCTTGGTCATGAGATTTATTTCAATCTGACCCTTGTTTTTTTTCCAAAAATGGACATTTGGGGGTCAATTCCACTCTAAACTGTGCTGCCTGTACTCCAGCACATGCTGATTAGCCATGAAACACCAGGCTGCCAAGCAGAGCAGGCACACTGCATGCTAAGCAGTTTTTTGGGGCGATGCCTGAGCTGCATTAGCCCCAGTCCCAAGCCAGGATGCAGAGTTCCTGACTCCCAGGGCAGGACAGTGTCCACACACTCACAGAGGGGAGAGACCACTGTGGGTGGTGGGGGCCTGACACAGTAGATCCACAGCCTTCGCAGAAGGGAAAAAAATGTTCTGCAAAACAGCTGAGGAGATGGACAACAGTGGCAAACTTCCCTTCCCAGGCAAATGTCAATGAACCAGCACGACCTCCTCCACATATAGGATATTTTGTTTATTAGAGACCAATCCACGTAGCTACAGGCAATCTAGATTCCTTAGGGAAACAGAAGGTTGCCTACTTGGACTTATTAGGAAGGGAAATGGCTGAGCACCTGGATGAACAGGCAAAAATAAACTACCTGATATTCTTCCAAGTGCTACACAGACATCATCTCCATTTCTCTTCAGTCCTCTTGGCTTTGCAAAGCCAAAGGGATTTAGATGCTTAACATTCAGGACTTAGAAACCCAAATCATCAAAATGTAAACAGGCAATCTGAAAATCCTTCTTAGAAGACAGTACCACTGATTTTCCATTAAACTTTCAAAAACAGATGTGCCTGGGTGTGGCAAGGGCAAGTGTAATTGCCAAGACATTTTGAAGATGTTTACATTCGCAATGGTCTGGCATGTGGACAGCAATATGGAATGTAGGACTCACCCCCAAATCCTGGTAAGATCCAGGCAGACCACAAAACCATTCCTAATAAGATCCAATTCAGTGAGGAAAAGATCTCTACTGCTTACATTACAGAAATCTAGACAGATCAGACATCAAACTGCAGCTAATGGAAGAGTCATTGTGTCACATGCCATTTAACCATGGCAAAATTTTAAGAAATTATAGAACCAGCTCATATTACTGTGTAGTTAATTTTTTATGTGCATTTTTTAATCAAAACATTTTTTCAACAAACCACTCTTTGGTATTCATGGCCTTATGTAGAGATTTTATTTCTAGAACAGTTACGAATGTTTTGTAACAAATTAGTGTGTATGAATAGTTCAAATAGTTCATTCTTGCAACTGTGCATTACCTTGAACTCATGTGCCACAAATTCAGTGGAACCAGTGTCTTGATTTCCTTTTCAATCTTTACAATGATTCTTTATTCTTCCTTGAAAGAAAGAAATTTTACCCAACAGTGTATACTGTAGCTTACTCTGCATCTTTATTTTGGTTCAAGGCTGAAAAAAACCCTATTTAATTGCCAGTTCATCACTAAAATCTCTTATTCTGTGGTCCTTGAGCGTGGAAGCCAACATTTTCCAGCAGACTGTGTAATGTTAGGCATTTGAATCCATATCTATACACATAAATAAAGTTAGCCCTGCTTTTCAGAGGACTCTCAGATCCCATCAGTGGGAGTTTTTATGGACAGAAGACTGAATAAGCATTGCAGGATTTAATTAGTACTATTACCCAAAGGAGTGCTTTAAAGATGGCTATATCAGAGGACGCTGATACAGTTCAGCAGATAACTATTCTTTTTTTTTTTCTGTGTATAAGCTTTCAGCGATGCTTAAGAGAGGAGAATATTGTTCCTTAAAAATTAAGTTCAGCTATGTACTGCTTGAAGTAGAACTTATTCGATTAACACATCATGCATTAAGGATGCCAATAGTCAGAAAAAGGGAAGCATGGAAAACTAGAGTCAGAGTAAGAAAACTGTCTCTTCAGAGCTATGCTTAACTGCTGACTTAGTAGAAGAACAATCAAGGACAGTTAAAAACACCTTTAGGAGTTACACATAACACAAACCCACACAGCTTCTCAAAAGGAATGGCACTCATCACACATATCCTTGAAAAAGGAGGAAGTCTGAAGTCAAAAACCACCATAAAATTTATGACCATTTTCAGCTGGTGCCTCAGCCGATGTATATCACTGTAGCTCTGCTTGTTTGGAGGGGGTGACCCTGATATTTACACTGGGTGTATTGGACTGCTGTGCAAATGTGCTTCAGACATACCTAAAGAAAGAAAAATTGTGAAAGATAAGGCGGGGCTGGGGGGGGGGGGGGAAGGTTTCTAAATCTATAGTAGAAAATGAGCCAGGAAATCTGTAACTATGTTTCCTACAGGAACATGGGTATTTTTCTGCTTAATGACTCCATAATAAAAGTAAAGTTTCAATTTAGAAGGTATCACAATGACAATTTAAAATAGGTCAAGTATTAAGTTGCTCATAAACTGAATAAAATAAATATACTGAACATATCAGCCTTAACAAATAGTAGGATGGCTTCAGCCCAGCTTTATGTAGAATAAGGTATAGTGCAGTGGAAAAAAAGTGGGTTTTTTCAGGGAAAAAAAGACAAAGATAAGACATGTAGAATAGACATTTTAAAAGAATTCATGTAAGGGTAAAGAACAAAAAATGTGTAATTTCATGCTTGAGAAAAGAAAGTTGAGCTTAAAAAAAATTAAGATGTTACAAAAAGGAATCTTCTAGTGTCCCAAAAGGACAACACTCAAAATCCAAAGGCCTGTCAGGAGAAATGCAAGAAGAACAGCTGAATTAATTTTGCAATTAATTCAGTCATTTTTGTCCTGACCATAATAAAGAGAGCTATACTTGGGAAAATTCTGCAAAGTGTACAGCTTATTTATTTAGACAAATATTTCTTCACAAAAAGCTACACCAGGAAAAAAAGAGTGCAGCAAAAGTCTTTGGTGGGAGCACTTGAGGTCTTTGTGGAGATTCCATTGGGGTCGGCTCTTGCAGGGGGCAGTGGCAAAGAGGGCAATGAGCCTCTCTGCTAGGGTGAGGCAGGGACAGAGGACAGGGAAGGTAGGGGGCTGCCCACAGAGGAGATGTTCGCCCTACAGTCTGGGGCATCTGTCCAGCACCAAAATCTCTGCAGTGACCTTCAAAGACCAGATACAGCCTCAGGACTCCCAGAGCTGCTTCTCTATGAGACCTGCAGCCACATTCAGAGAGGGCTTGAGCTGGTCTAAAGGCAGTCCTTCTCTAGTTCTGCTAATTCTTACACCTTGCAGATAGCTGAGCCAGTGGGATCATTTCTCAGTTCCTACAGATTTAGTCATTTAGTCATATTCATTTCACCCACCTCTCACATTACAGTCCTGCTTTTCATCAGCTCTGAATTTGTCTGGATGTACAAGCCCCTATGCATGCACTGAGTTCATAATAGAAAAGTAAAGCAAGAAAAACAGCCAGCAGAAGAATACACAGAAGTTTATGCTAAAAATTTTGATCAGTCTTTCTTACATTTTCAACTTTTTCTGAGGTTTTGGGAATTACACTAGACTGAAGTGCCTCACACTTGATAAAGTATGGAAGGCAAGGAGAGTCTGGTTAAGAATGAGGTAACCAATTTGAGTAGAAAGAGATTGCATGGGGACTAAGATGAAAAAGATCTTCCTGACTCCAGCATAAACATCCCTTTGGCATGATGGGGAAAACTGCAAAAGTGAGTAAGTATTGCAGCCATAACTAGTGACTGCAGCGGGTGTGCACATGTGTAAGAGACAGATGAATGATTTAGTAGATAAATGACAAAACAGGTGACATGACTTCTGATTCTGACTTATGGAAATTGATACCTCTGCTGAAGTACAACCTGTTCTCCAAATCCTGACATTAAGACGAATAGCAGGCAAAAGTCAACCCCAGCATTTGATATTTGCAGGAGCTCAAATATTGATTGCACTACTTATTAATGAGTTTCATTCATAATAAATACATGGTATGTTTGCACAGAGGAGGTGTTTTCTAGGGGAGGCATTACATGCTGTATTAAACAATGAATAATTTCTTAATCTTAAATGTGAGTAAACAGCAGGATAGTAAGCATCATGGTTAAAGGCAATTTCAGAAAGGTGCAAGTGTAGCAAGTGTTCCAGCACACCTGATGAGGCATCTCTCACTCCAAATCAAGATTTCTTTGATAACAATCACTATGTGAGATGCTAGGAGCTAGAAATTACTGTCATAACAGCTAAAGGGTTGCTTTTTTAAGTACTGAATTCCATGTTGTTTCATTACTGTATTTGTTATGGCAATTTTCTGTGTTGGCCTTTTAGAGCTTCTTCTACATTAATTATAATTACTTTTACAATATCTAGCCTTGGACAAACCCCCATTTTTTTATTCTCCATGTAGATCTATTTCAGAGAAAGTGTTTCTTTTATAAGACAGATGACACATTTGAAATCCAGAGAAAATAATGTATCATAAAACCTACACAGAATGGACTTTTTAAAAATGGATGTTCAACATTGCCTTTCATAATGGCTATATTCCCCAAGTTGCTGGTCAAGTTGCCATTTACTGTAATGAAACAGAAGATGAGGTCTTGTGTTTAGGAACTGAACTCCAAAGCCCTCAGCATTCACTCTTTCCCCTATGTATTTTTCGCTACAGTTCCTAGGCATTTAATTTCTATGATCAGCTTTTGATATAAGAGGCAAAATAGGTGAGTATGGATAAGCAGAACATCCAACCAACAGTAAAAATTATCACTGTTTTATATTAAAAGTGCAGTTCTTCTTGCACAAATGTTCTCTCAAAACACAAATCATTACAACTGGGCTACTTGAAAAATTTAATATAAAACTACTGTGGAATGTTTTCTTTCCTTTAGAGCTAATACTCCCAAGCCTCTGTTTACATAGGTCTCCAGGAGTTCATTCCAAGATTCCCTGAAGGAAAAGGAAACTCAGTAAACATGGACATATCTACACTGTCCTGCCAACTCAGTGCTCCAGCTCAGACTCTCCACCGGCCCAGCCTGCCTAAATCCTTGGCTGAGACAAGCCACCTTTGTACCTGGGGAAACCCCACCCCTGGAGAGGATGGAATATTTGGCTTCGCTGCTACATGAACCATGGTCATGAAGCTCTTTTAGATCACACAGAGAAGCAGCTCCTGCCTGCAGACAGGCACAGCCAAGAGCGCAGAGCTCAGCAGAGATGATCCACTCCGTGCTGCAGAGGGAGGAAGACTTACATACGAACATTTGCATAGAAGGGAGCAAACAGATAAAACTCTCCCAAGGTTTGATATGATTCACAGAAAAAACAGCGGACTGGTAAAGTATTTGCAGAATGCCTGTTTCAACATTTTGCCATCACCATAGGCACAAAATTTCCCATCAAATACTAGCAACCAGGATTGCTCCCAAGAAGAATAGACAGCAACTCTCACATTTGTGCCTGGAGGACAGTCTAGGTCTTGGACACACAAACATTGGGCTGTATCTGCAAAGTGGCATCTTCAAAATTACATCACTGGCTCCGGGGAAGATCCACTGAGACCCTGAACTCTTTTATTAGCTTTTTGACAGTGGTGGCAGCCTCTTGGATAGCAGAAGCATCTCTTATTTTTGAGAAACAGCATATGGTACTTAGAATCCAGTGGTTGCCAGCTTGTGATGTAGTTAGCCATGATCTCTGAACATCTGCACTCATCAGTTAGCCCTTAAGTTGGTGATCTATTGTAAATCAGAACTGAGATTACTCTTTTTTGGGGCATGCTTTCTTCAAGAATGCTTAATATCTTTAGTTAAAGTTCTTAGCTTCAAAACCCTGTGAGGACTCTGTAGGCAGAAATCCTATTACCCATTATCACCTCGTCACACTTGAAAAGTTCTCCTGGGACTGGAGAAAGGGGACTGCTTAAAAGGCACTGTAGGACAGTGAAGGACCACAATACATGATGGCATTGTCAAAACAGAATTGGTCTCCTCAGAATAACAATGTTTACTAAATCATATTTGTAGCCTGATATTGTCAGACTTACTGTCATGCATATGCATGAGGTAAGTCCAGTAGATTTCTAATAGGGAAAACGAAGTTTAAAAATCCTACTCAGAAGAGCCAAGAAGAAGGAAATATTTTAAAATTTTGCTAGAGCTTTTCACTAGAATTTGAATTTTCATTCGAATTTTTAATGTCAAAGAGTGACAGCCTTACAAGGTGAACAAAGAAGAACCATTTATGCAATGTTTGTTTTTTTTCTTTTTGAATTGCAAAAGCAAATTAACCTAGTATTTGTGACCAGTTATAACCTTGGATTACCAGATGGATTGAAAGAGACAGTAAGGCAAGAGAGAGAAACTATTAGTTAAACAAGTAATCTCATTGAAGCCATATGGGGTGTTTAGGCAATTAGGATTATTCATAGAAGAAGGGACTTAAGGAGTCTTTCAGAAAGTCCATTATCTTTGATAGCAAGGTTACATTGGACAATGTGAATTATCTGGAAGAGAAATGATGATGGAAGAAAATTGAAAAGAAAGAAAAAAATTGAAAATAATGGAAAAAAACCCAGGAATAACAACTACACCTAAAATAGCAAAATCAAACAATAATTTAATTGATACATGGTTTTCCTAGATGTCTAGAAAATACTATTAATTAGTCCTGGGGCAGCAGAAGGAGAAAGGAAAAAGTTATTGTCATGAATGCTGGGCATTCAGCAATAAATCACTCATTTTTCCTAGCTCTGTATTAGCAGTACTCATGTACATAACTGTAGGACTTCTAACACAGGTCAAGGACATTGTTAATATTTGAGGTTGTCAACCTTAGTGCAAATAATAGTCCAGATTCTCAGTAAATAGAAAAAGGCTACCATGTGGCCTATATTGAATTTTCTTAATTCGAGTTGAAGAGCTCCTGTCACGCTACATTCCCTGACAGAGTTTCTCTGCAGCTCCTGCAAGGTAACTAACATACATTGAATTTTGCATTGAAGCTTTATTTCCCCGCTAAACACATCACTTAAGTGTTCCTCAAAAGTTAAGCACTGGGCAATGTACCTGGAAGATAAACAGATACATTCCAAACAGCCCAAACACAGACTGGTACAGACTGAGCTGGCTGAACTTTCAGCACAGTCAATCCTGTTGGTTTGTCCTACAGTCATTAGGTCTTTCTAGGGAATTCCAAGCAAGATTATCTCTCATCGCCACATTACACCACCCCTAACAGGTTTAAAGTCTCACCCTGATTCACGGTGGCAGCTCATTATGAAGCATGAATCCTGTCTAATATCAAGATTAAAATCCTTCCATATGTGAGGGATGAAAAATTTTTCCTTTCTGAAAATTTTTTTTGGGAGCAAGCAAGTTCCTTCAGGTGAAGAAATAGTTGAGACATGTAATGAGGCCCTGCAAAGTGTCATTCAACTGAAATCAGGTTAAGATAACCTCAAATGACAAGCAAGAAGAGAGTGTTTATTTTCCCTGATTTGCAGTGGCTTTGCTATACTTGGCTGCAACACAAAGAATTGAGCTCTGATGGGCATTGCAAGAAGAGAAGATGATTGTTTTACCAGCTTAAAAGAGAAGGGAATCTGGGGAATTCATTCTTATTTATATTATTGCAAATATCTTTTGTTTTTTGGCCTGAGGGGAAAAAAAAGGAGCAAAGGACATTTAAAACCTGCACTTTTTTCTGTAGCATTTTCATCAGCTGACACAAAGCTGGCCAATTTATTGCTCTGACTGACAGCAGCTGATCAAGTGTTCCCACAGACACTATCACAGTGTGAAACATTGGGTTCAAAATTGTGATGGGTTCATTTGCCGTAATTCTAAATGGGACAGAGCCCAAAACCAGGATCCCAGTTCCCTTGAACTTGAGCAGTTAAAAATTCAGATCCATATCAAAATCTTACTGCTCAGGCCCATCACTACTTAATTTACAAAGGCTGTTACTGGCACAGCACTTCATTCTGGCTGTCTTCACTGTCCCTCATGTGGCAGCCACAATAAATTATGCAGCCGGGAATGCAATAGCATGCAAAGCAATTGACCCGTGCAAGGGTAGTGACACCTCTGCCATGGCTTTGCTGCAGCCCCATGCTGGGCAGAGCAGTGCTGCCCTCTGCCAAGGGACTTGAGGTGGATGCCCTACTCTCTTGCATGCGAGTAAATCTGGCCTGTTTGGCAAATGCTACCTCCCTCCTGTTAGGGAGCAGTAGCACTGGATAGGATTGACTAGAGAAGGTTTCCCTTGGGCAGGTCTGCTTCCACCTTTCTTAAGAATCCCTCTTCGTGAGCAATGCTAAAGCCCATAGGAAGACTTCTCATGTATGGACTTAGTCCCTCTAATGAAGCCTTCACTTTAGTCTGATTGTACACTTGCTGGAGAACTCGATGTAGATTCAATAGCTAATGGGATCAGTATTCCTCCCTCTAAAGCCAGCAGGGTAGTGAAATGCAACTGTGACTACCTGAACCTGAAGCCCAGAGGATGGCTGATTTGGCTGAGACTCAGGAGATGCATGACAAATACAGCAAAAGTGGGTTAGAAAAAAGAGCCAAAGGAGCCAGTAACATGCACCTTGTGGCTCTTAGTAAAGAGTATGCAGCAGTAAAGATCTGTTCCTAAGCAGCCCCAAACTGTTTCTTTATCCTGGCTTTTATGAGAGAGGATCCCACTGCAACGATCCAGATGCCACTCTGTGCTCCATGCACTGCAATCTAAGCTCCCTAGAAGATGAAACCAGTGCAAGATCTCCCTACCCTGGGGCTAACCTGAGTTTTCTTCCAAGGGTGGCACTGCACCACTTCAGCAACTGCAGTCACACCCAGTTCCTGGTGGTGTTTCCAGCTGACAAAGCCCTCCACAGATGGGGACTCCTCTTCCCTCCTCACCATGGCCCCACAATTAAATGCTCTCAAGCCACTGTTCCTACTTCCTCAGGCATAAAACCTCCCAAAGGAGCAGAGAGGGACAAACTACAAGTTCTTGGCTTAGCTCCAGAGGCTATATAGAGCTGCTGGCTTACAGATCACAAAATGACCTTCCCTCTGCAAAGGGAGAACGGGAGCAGCTGTGTTCCCTATGAGATTGGGAGCTTTCCCTCCTTCAGAAAAAGGTGCTTCACAGCCTACCCTTACCTCCGTGCAGAGATTCCCAAGGGACAGGCACAGAGCAGCATGGCCTATGGTAGTGCTCATAGCTAGTTTGCATCTTGCTTTCTGTCTGAAGCATCAAGTATTCACCATGAGTTCCAAGCTACATATGGCACAAGGTATACATTATTCCACTGGCAGCCGTTATATGACACTGTAAGTAAAATAAAGTAACAGGTAGATATATTTTTCTTGTTAATCACAAACCTAATTTTCTATTAAAATGTATGAGATGACAAAATCTCAACAAACTCTTTAGAGCTATTACTAGAGGATAAAGTATTCCACCAAAGTATTAATATTAACATCATTAAAAGAGTTTTATCAAGTGTGCCTTTATCTCCAGATTGCAAACAATAGCAACCTGAAGGAGAGATATGCCCTTGAGTATTGTGGTATGAAAACCAACAGCAGTTTTAGAGCCACATAAAGTCTTCTTGTGGCTTCAAAATTAGGGGAAAAAAATTCTTGGAGCCACAATTATAAGAAGTAATAGAGTAAATGAATCTATTTTTCATCACCTTGGGCTCTGAAAAGAAAACATTTGAGAATTATATTGATAAGAGAAAGAGCTGAGATATTCAAATGCATTTAATGTTGTTTTAATTGATTAAACTAGATCAGGAGCATTTGAAAATGCATAAAGGAGCTGTTTCTGCATAAATATTCAAAATATATCTGGTTCAGAGATAGGTGAGGCTTTGTACATGTAAGTGATACAAAATTTCTATCTTCCATAAATCCAATAATGTCTTAGAGTCCAGAAGATTAAGAGTCTTACACTTTAAGGGTGTATTCCCCCCCCAGTCATTTGTTCATATCGCAGAACTATTTCTCCCTCCTTTTGGAGAGCAAGTGCTTCTGGCAGTCCAGAATAGAAAAGGGATTTTAGAGAAGGGAAGACAAAGAAAAATTTTGGTTCTATTGTGAAAATCCATGCTAGGTTTGCCTGAGTCTGGTGGCATCAGTGAGTTTCAGATCAAAGCCTGGGAAAGCCTAGACAGATCCCTCACTCACTATTTGGAAAAATATATCTACTCCCTAGCATCTGATTTCCAAGCGAGATCAACACCATTTTAGCTCTGAGGATAAGGGTTCAGTTTTTGAAAGCATTAAGCCATTGACACACTGATATCAAAAGCAGCCATTTGGTATCCCCAGCTCCCAGATCCTACAACACAAGTTTAGTAGAGCCCCCAATGTCCAGTGCTCCTGTCCAGGTCCTGGTGGTCTTGTGCTAATGGCCCAGAAACAATTCTTCCTTATTCTAAGATCAGTTTTTTTAATAAATCCCAACAGTAGGTTACTTCAACAGATTTACCAAACAGGTCTTGTGGGCACAAAGGGATGGTCTAGGAGAGAGGACAGAGGTAACCAAAAGCCAGTCCACTTGGGGGCCTGTACCAATATCAAAATTCCCAAACTTGACAAGGTCCCTTTAAAATGTTTCTTTGTTTCATGATCATAAACTCAAAATAGTCCCCTTTGCCACATCACTATAACACTGCTCTGAGATGAGGAAAATAGAAGAATATTGTACTGTAGATGTCTGTCTCCCAGCTGCATTGAGTGATGAGACTCTCTCTTCCCTGTATGTTCATAAGAGGTAATTTCTTCTAGAGTCTCTCCATAAAAAACTCCTTACAGGGAGCCCACCATTAATCTTGAGCGCAGTAAGTATTAGCCAACATAGTAAAAAGAACATTTAAAAAAAATCTTGTCCCTAAGCTGTGGAAGCCTAAATAATGACAGTAATAGCATAATCTCACTCTCACACACAAAGTTGCTAACTGACAGAAATAGAGTTCATGCAAAGCAGAGTGCACAATCAGAGCAGAAAAGCACAACTTTCCTCACTAATTCCTAAATAAATAATACCAAATATATTGCTTTTAAGTGCTTAATTTATTTTAAAGAAATACTTCTAAAATGAGAGTTCCAATGACAGACCATGAAGAGCACTTTATAAAAGATTAATCATATCCTGAAAGTTACAAGTGTCATAGAGTAAGAGGACTGCTGTATAAAACACTAATATACCATCCTACTCAGCCACCCATTCGAGCTAGGCCTGATCCTGAATTTCCAGCTGAGAACTGGAATTATTTAGCAATTATTTAGCTGAACATAAATATTTAGAGACAGTTTCTGCTAACAAATCTTGCCTCTAGGAGCCAGGCCCATAACAATATTCTTGGCACTAGTTTTCCACGTATAAATCACCCCCCTAACTTCACACCTTCCTTATTTCATTTTTACAATTTTGTAGAATACCCAGTCTAGTTTATTTATGTGATGCTGCATCTAGGAGTCTCTATATGAACAGTGTTATTAGATCTAATTCTGGCTACATTGTCACCATTAAAAGCAGCCCTACGGTATTAAAACAAGAGACAAGGGAAATAGGATTCTTAGAGGCAGTGGTTGAAAAAAAATTTAAATGGTTTTCTAGCTGAGGAAAGCACAGACAAACAAAACATCCTCCTTCTCCCTGAGTTCTGCCACAAATCTCTGCACTGCTTCCATCTATTATATAGATAGAAACCAGCCAATCAACTGGCTCCCCTTTGGGGACCAGCAAAGTGTATGGTGGAGTAAATCTGGTAATTTAGGCGCTCATCAAGCACGTGGACAGGGAAGGCCTGACTCCGGCTGCAGCAAGCAGAAAGCAGCTGGTGCCCAGTGGCTACCCCTGCCCTCTGAGATTTGCCTTTTCCAAAGGAAAACCCAATGAAAACAGCACAGCATTTGCAGCTCCATACAAACCATGTTGTAAGAAAACCAACAACCAAAGCAGTCTCTTGAAAATTCACTGCCTGAAGTGGCCCAAGAGGATCCGCTGGAGGTGAAGTTGAAGACTCAGCAATGGTCTGCCATGGACCAAAACCACCCTCCCTTCCTCCACCAAGATGGGTGTACTGGAGCAAAATTATAGTAATTCAGCTAAGATGTGACATGAAAATATTTCCTACTACTAAAGCTCATTTTAAATGCATCGTTGCTGGCACAAGACTCTTTCTATTAAGCTACACAGAAATTCAGGGCATCCTGCAAGTTATTCCTTGCATCTGCTGCAACCTGGCCATTTTTCACTTCTGTGGAAAAGCACCTTTTTTGACAGCAAGCCCATAGTGCTCCAGTAAAATTGGCTACTTGCCTTGCTTTGTTTGTTTTGCACTTTTTAGACACAAATGGAGTATGTCACAAGTTCATTGCTTTATTTTTCTAGAGCAGGGCATGAAGCCTACAAGAGGAAACAAGCTTTGAGGATGAGCTGTTTAATGTCAAGTGGGGAAGTATTGAGCAGGCAGGGACAGCAGTGGCCATAGGCAGCCATCCTTGGATACAGGTGATCTGCCTGTTCCTGGTGCGGGAACAGCACTACCTTCCTTACCACAAGAGCAAGTCACGGTTAAAAACATGATTCTTCAGGCCTTCCCTAGGCTCCACAAGGTATTGGGGAGAGAAAGATTCAGAAAGCCCCCAAGCCAACCTCTGCTGCATGTGTTTGTTCAAACAAGAGTTTCACATTGCTGCAGCTTGAACCTTGCTGTTCCAGCACAGTTTAAATCATGGAAATGTGCCCCAACAAAGAGCTTACCAGTTTTCAACTCTAAATGCAGAGGAAAAGTAGCAATAGCAGCACCACCACAGCTGAGTTCTCTATAGATGGTAAATAAATCATGGGAACAACAATCCCCAATTTCACATTAATTGTCTGGAAATCTCTACAGCATCAAACATTTTGTTAAAAATCTAGAAAAAAATCAGCACGGCTCTTTTGTTTTTTCTGTTGTTGTTTTGCTTTAAAATGATTTGTTCTAAATACAGCTTAACATGCAGATGACTGGTTTGAGACTAGTGTATTTCTTCAAATCAGAAAAAAAACCCGCATTAATGGCTTGATATGGGGATATCAGCAGAGAGGCTATTTTCTAACAGAGGTACCTGGAAGAACACTCAACTCTTGAACAAGGATGGGGACAGCCAGGCCTGGGGTTGGTCCAATGAATTTGCCTCTCTTTGACTTAATTTGGGCACGAGCACTTTTCAAATCAGAGTGAATAGTCCGTCATTGATTATGAGGCATTGGAGGACAACAGATAAAACAAATCTGAAGTTCCTCACAAAAGAACAAGAGAACAAAAGAACAAAAGAACTAAAGAAGTTAATGACTTCCTAGATTTTGTTTGATTTTTTTTTTTTTTTACTTTGCCATTGTGACATTCAGAAAGGAAGCGTGAACCCAGTTTTTTAAGAACTACTGTCTCTGCTCATGTTGCACTTTGACATATACAGCCTGATCTTGCCCTTGTGCTTTTTTCATTTGTTTATTTGTTTGGCTGATTTATTTGCAATTCAAACCCATATCTAATTACTGCCCAGTAACAACATTTCCTTTTTACAGAGAAATTGCTTTCCATATTTTGGCTTTCCATTGAATTTCAGTGTTCTGGATCACTTGCCTCTATTGTTCTATCTGAGCTACTGTTTTTCCCCACACTGAATCCCTTTATGCTGTTTTTGCCAATGATTCTAGCCTCTCTATAGCCTATTGTAATTTTTCTATCTTCACTCAGATTTGCAACTTCTTTTGACTTTGTATCATCTGACCATGAATTACATTAGCATAACTATTTCTTTCCTCTTCCAAATTGATGCCTAACAACCAGCTCCTTTGTGTTGAAAACAAAGAAGTAGTTAAAATATAACTCTCCAACATGTTGATAAAAGCTGTCACAGGATTTCCCTAATTTATTCCCAGCAACTACCTGGCCTATATTAATAGATTCAAGGTAAGCTTTTATAGTCAAGTCCTTCCTCAATGGTTAGCAAAATAAAAACCCCAGCAAAATCAGGAAACAAAACAAAACAAAAAAATCATTACATTTCTTTATAGTTTTCACTTTTGCCCTGATTCTTGCCATGCTCCTCATTTTAACCTTTCTGGCTAAATTCTTAATGGTGAAGTGGAAATAAGAAGAAAGCAAATTGAACTGAAGTCTGTAGTGCTGAGTCACTGCTCTCCTCCCACTCCTTTTGGCTGTGTCTGTTACAGTTAGATGGCTTCAAAATCAGCCTCTGGGGGTTGGTAATTATGGGAGATGTGGCAATGGGACTTAGGGACAGGATAGGTAGTAAAGACTTTTTTTTTGTATGGTGGAGGAGGTTTCCTCTAGTTATTAAGGATTCTAAAATAACCTGAATATTCCTTTTAAGTGAAGAATTCTGGCCAAATTTTCTTTCATTACGTAGTACTTTAGGTCTAGAGTAAGATGAGAAGGGATTGTGGGTTGCTTAAATCCCAGAAGAAAAATGCTGAGAATGAAGTGGCTACATCTGGGAAAGACTTTTTCAGAGGAACTGAGCATAAAACAAATGATTTGCTAGTAATCCTTAGCTTAAGTTGCTTTTAGTGCAAGCAGCCATATTGTATTAAGGGAGCTTTTGGTATGACTGTAAGATGTGAGTTTATAACTGTGCTGAAATTGAACTGCATTTTAAATCTTTATGAGACAGTATTAAAGATTCACTGATATCAGAATATCTACCATCTGGGCTATTCTGTAGTAGTTGGGAAATGGCTATTTCTTGGAGCCTCCAGGTCTATTTTAACCTGCCATCGGCTGTAACACCTGTTCCCCAGACCATTTTGTGGGCACTAATGTCTTTTCCTATTCTCATGGTGTTGCACAGACAGAAATGAATGAAATTCAGACATCATGTTCTCCTGGAGGTTTCACATGGTTCTCAAAGTTCCTTCTACTCTAGTACCAAATCCTCAAGTTAATGCAGTAAATGCTGCAATACCAATCTTCTTTTCAGAACATGTCCCAACAAAAATATTTCTGATTAATAATTTATTTCCTTCACTTACTCGTCTTCCTGCAAACCAGTTGGTGACATGAGCCAACTGTGTCTTGGCTGCCCGTTGCATCCAATAATGTATGTCCCCAGTGTGGATAGGGGACCGTAATTCACTTGCAGGACTCTGCTGATGTCAGACAGCGCCTGAGCAGTTTATGAACAGCCGCAGAGCCTTGAGAGTGAATTACGACCCTGCATTCACTCCTAGGACATCTGTTGTTGTTCAATATAGAGTATACTTTCTGTAAATTAAAAAAAAAAAAAAAAAAGGCAACAACTGCACTACTTCTTCACCCACTATTCAGTTTCCAAAGTATCTTTTCTTTTCCCCTTTATCTGAAACCAAGCAGATTCACTAGAAAAACTGAGGTTTGCCATGGTATTTTCTTGCTAGAGTTGCAGGGCCATCATTCATGACTACAGTAGCTTTGTAGCACAGGTAAAAGGATGATTTCTCTTTCATGCTTGTGTATACATAACCATTGACTCTACAAAGCCAAATTCCAACTAAATCAGTTTAAAGCCACTATTATTTGACAATTATCAATTCCCATCAAATTTTTTACCTTTTGTCTGATCTGAATTGTAACAGCCTCTTGCCATGTCACTTTAATTCTATTTCCATAGTAGATTCAGTTGCACTGGGGCAAATCTGAAGTAATCTGGTGCATTTTGTTTCTTTGCCAGTACAAGTGACTCAAATCCTTGGAGTTATTCCAGTTTTTCTGAATTTGGCCCAGAGAAGCTAGTTACAGCATGTGACATCAAAGAGGCGTTTGTGAAAAACTTTGTTAAATGGTCTATTTATGAACATTTCTGGCCATGTGTCATGTTTTCTGTAGGTTTCCCCCCTCCTCCTATTTTATTACTAGGGACATTTGCCTGAAAACAGACTATTTGTTACTTAGCAAGTTCATTTGCTCCTGCTGCTTATTCCTCACTTGAAGTCACTCCTGTGATTGTGGCATCATAATTAGTTGCTCTGGAGATGATTATGATGTCACAGAGGACTGTGTGTTATATGGCTGCAAGTGATGAATAAGCAGCAGGAGCAGATGATCTCTCAAGCAATAAAGACCATGTCTTTATGAAAATATCCCTGGAAACAGAAAGGCTTAAATTCTATATCAAAGCAATGGAATAGTTTCTAGTGTGTCAACACTTTCCACAAAATAGCAGTTTCTTTTAAGGGGGGGATGCTGTTGGAGGGGAGGGGTTATGCCCTTCTTATCAGCTCTGTGCATCACATTAGAACTACTTTTGAAATATTTGGCCTTCACTTGTCCCTAGTGAATTACAGAGAGATTGAACAAGTTACACCTATCAATAAAAAGATGATGTATCCTACATAAAATAGCACATTCATTTCTGATGGTCAGTGACCCCCTTTACTACCTCTCAGTCATCGCAGCAAACAGTAAATTAAGTGTGCACTGACACCCAGCCTAAATCGCACCCCTGTCCTGCTCCAGCCAGGAGGGTCTTTGCTGAAGGGGTGTTCTGCAGACCAGGGTAGGCAGGATCTACACACACCCTGCCCATACCTGCAGCAGAGGCTCCTTGCACAGTACATTTCCTTGCACAAAAAGTTGTCTCCCAACCAGGCACTTCTTGGTATGTCAATCTTCTCCTGAAATATTTCTGCTGGCACGGTGCCCTCAACTTTGGAGCTCTTCTTGGGTCTGCTCTGGGTCAAGGAAATAGTTCATCTCACCCCTTTCCTTTTTTTACCCTGTTTTGTTCTCACCTCTACCTTCTTCCCAGCTGCCGACAATGGACAGGAGGCAGGAAGACTGACTGCAGGTCACTTACATAACAACAACTTACATAATACCTAAAAACCAGACATTTCTACCACACATAGTTGAAGGTAACATGCCACCTTGTTTGCTTTCTATTCATTTGGTTTTGACCCACCTGCATACTAGAGTTACCGTCTCTAATCCTCTAAACCTCATAGGTGTAATTCCCAGATAAGACCTTATCTCCATCACAACCTTTCAGTCTTTCCAAATGTCAAAGCTAATGAATTAAGCATTCCTAAAAAAGTAGGCTTTAATTTATTGTTTAATACATTTGGTTTTGCTCATTTTATCTAATTGGTCAATCTAACCTAATCTAGTGGGACAAAAAAAATCTGCTTGGCGCCACAAAATACAAGGGAATGCTTTTCCTACTCTGACTACAAAACTTGCTGTTTAATTGTACAAATATTTGTGGGTTTGGCTAAGGTGAGCACTAATTTGTTATTTTAGCAAAAAGCTTCAAATCATTTAGAACGTGTTAAGAAAATATTCACTGCCTTTTTGCAAACAGTGATGTGTTAAATGTTTAAGAGAAACTACCATGCTACTCAAAGAACTTTGCAAGTAGATGCTTGCAAAAAAAAGCAAAATTTTCAGTGGTTATTTTCTGGAATGTTGGAAAATACAGCTTGCAAGAACCTGCCTTGTGGGCAGACAGTCTCACAGTGTCCCTAGCTATTTATTTTAATTAGTGTTTTGGGCTTTTTTAACCTCTGACACAGGTTTTTGTTTCAGAGAGCTCTACCCTTCGAGTCATCAAGAATAAAAGTGGCTGCTACTGCAAAAATAAGAAAGGCAGTGATTGAGCATCTGCACAGTCCTGTTGCCAGGCAAATGGGGACCCACTGAACTCAGATAAATACCCCTGGCTCTTGAGGAGGGGAAGTTCAATAAATCTCAGCTTCCTTCTGATTACAGATCATGCCGTAAGTGATCGTTTACAGCAACACTTGGTGAGATCAATAGCCACAACCCAGGAGAGTTTCTTTGGGAGCGCTTACCTTGCCGGGTAGGGCGAGCCAGCAGGAGGACAGTGTCACGGTGGCCTCTGCCGAAGGGAGTGTGAGTGCTGGGGGGCAGCGGGGCCGTGACACGCCATGCAGCCTTCTCCTCCCACTCCTTGCATCAAGTCATGGAGTTGCAACCCATCTGCCAGGATGCTTTTTGGCAGCCGTGAGGGGCCTCTAGGGAATTCTTCCCAAAATGTTTAAACCCTGGCAAAAACTCCAAGCTCAGAAATCTCAGAAAACCCATGGCTCTGGATGCACACGGAGCACTCTTTATTTGCCCCCTCACACGCCATGAGCTAAGTGCATGGATTTAAACGGCAGAGCATCTACTGAAAAAGGGAGAAAGAAACAAATAAAAGAAGAAAAATATGAACATATTAGTAATGGCTAACTACCAGCCTCCAGAGCATGCTGGCCACAGTCCAAGCCTTCCCTTGGCAAGGATGAGTGACAGCACTGGTGACAAGTTGCTGCTTTCCTCCTCCAGCCATTACCCTCACTGAGGTGCAGCATTTCCGCAGCTATCGCCTCTCTGGGTGCCAAGCTGCACCACCTTAGCCAAGAAACCACAAGTGCCAACCCCAATGCTCTCCTCCACTACTGCTGCTCACCTTACTTGCTGCCTGTTGCTCTCACCACCCAGTCTGCCACACAACTCTGTGCTGCCAGTGTGTCCTCCACCAGGCCTTTGGCACGCTGAAGTGATTCTTCACAATGCTGCTTTAACTCCCTCAAGGTGGATTTCAGGGCTTCCTTTGCCTCCCTGCTCCCCAAGGCTGCCAACATGTGGTATCAGGCTATGGTGGCATCGCCTCTAGGAGCCTCAGGGGGAGCAAAGGTGTCCAAATTTTTCACAGAGTCCCCCCATACCTCTACTGTGAGCTTTAATAGAAATAGCCTGTCTGGAGATTAAACCCATTGTCCTTTCCTTTGCAAGTCTCCAAGAAACACTGAAAGAGCTCTCCCAGCCCTGGGGCCTTGTGGCTTTTTCTGAAGCTCTTCGCCAGAAACTGCTGCTGTGCTGTGGCCTCGGGCCCCACATTTCCACTGTAGCTGTTTGTTTGCTTGTTTGTTTTTGCCAAAAGCAGATAAAAAACACATCAATTTCTTTCTTGAAGAGAAAAACAGGAAAGAGATCATTAGAAATTCACCGTGGCTCGTGTCAGCCATATTTAGAAGGAGACATGAGGTTAAGTCTTTAGCTGGTTGGAGAACCTGAGCATGAAGGAGACGTTTCTAAGGTCTCTCTCTGTGGTGCTGGAGAGAAAATCAGAGTCTGTGCATTGCTTTCTGGGCTTTCTGCTCAGATTGGCAGCACGGTTTTAAGTGAAGCAATGGCTGGTTGATTGAATATGATTGAAGTATGTAAACTTCACCCAGCCGAAAAGGACATGGAGAGAAAGAGCTGGTAATAAAGGAAGAGAAGCTGGGAATGACAAACTTCATCACGAGGGGGACAAAATCACAGGTCAAACCATCTCAGGCATTCAAACATTCCCTTGAAAGATCCCATTCAGAAAATACCTACCTATAAACTGGGTTATCTGTCACCCAGAACTAAAAGAACCAGGGCCATCAGCTTCATATCTGGGAGAGGTTTGCCTTTGCTCGGCCCCAGCTCATACCTGTGTACTTTGTGACTTGCTGTCCTCTGCAGACGTGTGGGTGTGCCTGGAAACCCTTCAAAACAGTTCCTGACCTGGGACCACAGCAGAGACGATTGCTACCCTTCATGCAGTAACCTGCACAGATGCCCAGATGGTTTCGAAAATTATCTATTCACTAACGAGTGAATGTCTCTGAGCATGGCAAGATATACAACTTTAAACAAATACCCTCTCTTCAAGAAAAGTTGTGGTTTTTGTTGCTCCAAGTTAAACAGCACAAGACAGGGAGAATGTAGGTCCTGTCGATCCCCCCAAACTGATATTTTTTATCTCCTGGAGGACACAGTAAGTGCTGAGACTGCGGAAGTATTATTTTGCTTTCAGAGAGCTCTCTGATGAGGAATTCAGTGCTGTAGCTGTGGCACGGCACGAGACACGTGGTTGGGATGTAAAAAAGTGAAAAATAGGGCCCGAAGAGCTGGAATGTCTGTGATGAAGCTCCTCCTTCAGCAAAATGGGAAGTGTTAAAGCTCTGAATATCAATCAGCACTTCCCACAGGCAGTGGGATTCACTGGCAGGATCTGCCAGTGTCTCTGAGACATTGAATCCTTTCCTTAAATTAAAATTGTGACCAACTAGAGGCAAAGCAAATTACTAAGGTAATCAAAAATGAGTGACATGACTCTTGTAAAAGAAATCTACAAAGTGAAATTCACTGTAGGATGCATGAAAACTCCATCAGTTCTGCGTTTTATGTAAATGAACCCCCCAAACACTTGCAAATCACAGAAAATTGTAAAAATGCATCACAGAGTTCAAGTTTACAATTCAATAATAATAGTGTAGAGTATAATAATAATAATGTAATAGCAATAATAATAAACATCCACTGTTTTATTATAACTACAGATTGTGTCTGATTGAAAGTCATTAAAAACATATGTAAAAATATGGAGAAAAAAGCAAGTAGTTTTTGCTCTAGCTGTTTATGTATAGTACACTTAGTTTCTCTAAAGCAAATCAGTGGAGAGAGGGGAGGAACAACAGGAAAACCCAAAATAATAAACAAACCATTTTTAAGACATGTTATAAAACTCCTGAGATTCAATTGTAAGGGCACTTTCTCCTAGAAAGATGCCAGCAATTATCTTCCTGCAAAGAACAAGAGAAAAACAGGGACACTGTCCTGCAGTTCCAAATACTACTAATTTTCAATCTTCCTTTTTCTCTGTCTTCAAGAAATTCAGATAGAGGAAGGGTGTGCACTACCAGATATCACCAGAGGAAGAGGTACACAAATTATCTGGTCTTGGTCAATACTAATGGCACAGACCAAAGCCCCGTGGCCATTAAAAGGACATTTCACATAATGGTTTTGCCCGAGGTTCACCTCTTCACACTCTGGGGCAGATCAGGGCCTGCAAGTTCCTGAATACTTTTAAGGGATGATTGCACAGGCTGTGGGAAGACCTCAGGGGTGTCCAGACAGATCAGTGGACTGTAGTTTACTGGTGGGCTTGGCTCTGGGATTGGTGTTTAGCAAAAGGAAGCACATAACCATGGTATTGCTGCTGCAAGCCCTCCCTCCCTGCAGCTAATGTGGTTGGAAGAGTTTCTGGCTATGCCCATGAGCAAGACGATAGGTGGCATGCCAGAATGCAGCCTCTTTCACAGCCAAATGGGTGGTGGCTTCACTCTGGCCAGCCTTCCCCTAGCAGTAGTAAGGGGATTCATTCCTTTCCTCCTCCTATTCTTCCTCTTGAATTTTTATTCCTGTTTTCAGATAATCCCCAAAGTTAGATTTAGGAGAGACTTGTTCTTGCATCCTGACCACCTTCCTGGAAAGTTTGCTCCTTGTAATGTAGTGCCCAGCAGAGCTTGGTTTTCCTTAAACAACATGTTAGAAACTCAGAGGGAAAAGAGCTGGGCAATTGTCACTGAAGTGGTAACAACAGCAGAAAGGATGCATGGAAAAGCAAATTATTCTGGATTTCAAGCACATGAACAATTCTTAAAGCTCACTCCCATTATCTCATATTTCTGATTTAAACAAGGCACAAGTGAAAACCAGAGGATACCAACAGATGTGGATCATCTGGAATTTAAAATGAGAGGCATGTTTTGAAAGCTAAGGAATTTATAAGATATATTTCCCAATTTATAGTCCATCACTTTTTTATATATGCAAAACAATAAACATTTCTCTTGGGCAACAATTCTACAGATTAGTACAAATAGAACTTTTTCAAATATTCAGCCTTGGTTTTCCATTTCTTATAATTGTCCCAGGATTCTTAGCTATACCCTAATTATACCCTAGGTATATAATTAATACCCTAGGTACTAGCCTAAAATAATCCTCTCTATCCTTGCTGTCTGCACCCATCTAATTCTCCTGGGAAGAAAAGATGTTAATAAAATAGATGAACTATTGTCATTTTTTTCCCGCAAGCTTTAATAGAAAAGAGAGGACAGCTGAAGGGCAAATCAAGATTCTTACTAATTCTAGCATCTTTTTATACTACTGTTACCTTTTTCTCCAAGCTTTTGTAAGCTGTAGACCTTTTTCTCACAGTTCTCACTGCCCTCACTATGAGTGTTATTGAACTTAGTCTGGTGTTTATACTTTACTATTATAATGAAAAATAACATTTACCCTGTGGAAAACATTACAGAAGAGATGCTAGTGAGTAGCTAGAGAAATGCCATATGAACCATTTATTGCTGTCCTCTGGATCTCAAGGGAGAGTGAATGGATAATGTCTTTTTCTATCTGAATGTGCTACAGTCCAATATATGGAGTAACCTTTCTACAGGAGAAAGCATTTTGTACCTCTTTAGTCAGCCAGGTGTTATCTGTAGCTGTGAGTAGGGAGAAGTGTGGACTACAGGCTGAAATGGTGTCCTACGAAAGCAGAGGGATGAAAACCTCCTTTTTTTTATTTTTTTTTTAATTTGATCAATCAACTCTGCAAGATATGACATTAACACACTGATCAGTTTCCAGAACAGCTTGTGAAACAATTGTTTACTTTTGACCAGTCTCAATTATATCTTATCCACACTAGGCCACATAGTCTATCAAACACATAACTTAAAATAATGGCAATGGTAATTTGGAACTGGCAAACGAAATGTTACGAAAGGTTAAATTTAAATTTCCCTCTGGTCAAAGGTATTTAAGGATAATCTAGGCACTGGTTTGAAATACAGCATAGTTAGCTACCAGATGAAAATGATTTTTCTTGCAGCAATTACCATGGTAGTCCCAGAAGGGGTTTGTTATGTTAAAACGGCACTGAGATTCCAGAACTGTTCACAGGCAGGTTTTTAGGCTGCTTTGGAGGGCCTGCTGTTTGCTTTTGTTGGCAAGCATGACCTGGATGTTTATTTTATTCCTTCTTTACTTCACATGGTGAATTTTGTTCTCTGCATGTACGAGAGGATTACAAGCAATAGATTTTAAAGTTTCTGTTTACCTACAAGGCATGTACAAACAGAGGGCCTGATCCAAACCCCGTTATCATCAGTGGAAAGTTGAGTCATCATCTCTGAAAATCTAGCTGCCTTTTCCAAAGTACCAAATACAAATATATGTTCTTCAAGCACCATGTTTGAAAATCTAAAATATATTCTTTGGGGGGGGGGGGGGGGGAAGAGGAAACTACATTTTCTTTAATTTCCTCCCATTGGTGGGTACTTTTTTTAAGGGAAACTTTCTGTTTGACTGAACTTGAGTTTTAAAATTATGTGTCATCCAAGACTATACCACAGCTGTGGCTGGAGACCAGTTTTCCCTGGAAGGATTTATGAAGCTGTTCTTTCAGAGACTCCTAGCAACATGTAAGACAATTCTCTGACCCTCTCACCCTTATGATGAGTGTACTGCTCATAATCTGTATTTTTTGGTGAACATAAAGAATGCAAAACAATGTCAGCACCTCATTTACAAAGAAAAGAAGTAAGAGAAAACCATACAACAAGGGGTTCAACCCAACAGCAAGGGTGGAAAAGAAGCACACTATATCATACATGCTATACAGCATGGAAATAAGTCTTCACATGGTGCACAGGAGACCTCATCACATTCCTCTCCAGGGAGTCAGCAGGAGGTAAAGAGCGAAACAGCCTTTGTGTAACACATGAGCACATCCTGTAAAGAGTATATATAGATGGTGAATCTCTCTAAAAGCTGATACTTAGCATGCTAAGCAAACAAACAAGCAGCTGAATACATGTAAATTAGATGAATGACTTGGGTATAGGAGACAGGAACCTCATAAGTCAAATGATTCCCAGCTTCCAGAAGGATTTGCATATAGCATAAGGAGGGACCTTCTGCAGATTCAGGTTTGCTAACAGGGTGTGTGCCTGGGGAGCTGCGCCTTTGTGGAACTGGCTGATTGGAAGAACAAATTAATAGACTGGAAAAAAAATCCACTTTCAAAACTTAAAAATGCAAGTACCTGGATGCAATGGGTTCATTTTCTTGCCCTATGTGTTAGTAGGTTGTACTTTTCTGGTTGAAGCACCTGCTCAGATACTTTAAGTTGACAATCAAACAATATTTTCTACCAGTGGGAGCTATGAGAGACAATTCCTGTGGCTGGGGACTGGAATGGGATGCCATCCCTCAATCATTGCTTGTCTCTGTTGCTCATTTATTAAACAAGAAAAACAATTCCAAGTTGTTTGTGACATCTTCAGAATAAGAGTTGCCCCTAATGTTCATCAACACAAGGTTAAGCCTGCTACATAAACGTGCTTGCTATGTGACTGCTCTGCAGACAGAAATAATAACCTTCAGGAGGAGGGCTTTCTCACTGTACTTTTCACAGAGTACTGAGTTGTACTCTGTTGATGCTGAGTCAAAAACATGCACTTTACTTCCATATTCATTACTGTGCTATTTGGAAGGCTCAAGGACATGAAGCGAACTTTAAGCTGAGAAGATGTTAACAGACTGTAGACATGAAAATCAGTGTTTCTGCCTCCATCTGTTTTTTGGGTCTCAAAAAACACAAGTGCCTCTGGAGCACAGTCAGTACAGTGACAACTTCTGGGCCCAGTGGGCAGACATTTTTCACATCCTTTTTTTCAGAAAGACTGCCAATACTAAAACCTTGTCACTGCCATTTGTAGCGCACTTTAATTTAACACATCAAGATAAAATTGTTTCAGCCCACTGCCCAGCACTTGCCACCACAACTACTGATCTGAAGCAATGCTCTCAAGCATACAGAAAACTGGGGAGAGAGCCTGCAGAATGAAAAAAAAGAAATACAAAACCAGAACAGATTAAATTAGAGTTCTAATACAATTTACTGTGCTATACACTATGACCCCAGTCACTTGGTTTTTCACATGCTGATTTGATAACCCAGATGGATAACACACATCCAGTGTGGATGGAAAAAGAGGGAGGGAAGATTGAGAAGGTGGATGTACAGCTATTAAGGCACCATGGTGTCATGTCACTCACCTAGTAACCTCAAATCTCTGTCCTTGCATAGATCAGTACCTGTAACTAAGAAACGTCCATATCTGAAAACTAATTTACTGCTGTCCAGCTTTTCTACAGGATGTTTTCTGAAGGCTTGGAAGCAATCCTGCTAAACTGACCTCCTCCTTACTCCTCTATCTGAGCTGGTTTGCATTGCTGAGAAGTCCTGAAGATACTTGAGTACAGTCTCATCATCACACTGAGATGTTGTCCATTTGGGCTATCTTCTGGCACTCTGCCACCTCCACTGTGCAGAAGGCCTAATAAAAGTGAGAAATTGAGTTTAGATTAGAGAAGACTGTGACTTTTATGTCAGACCTGCTACCATCACAATTTAGGTCAGCCTGAAACTTGCCCTAAATTGTCATAAAAATTGTCTGGGACTGAAGCAGTAGAGTCAAGTTAGCAGTGATTTCAATACTGCTCACCTCTATTCTGCTGAGGTATCATCACAGGATGGACAGAGGAGCCAGAGTGGACATGCAATTTATTACCAGACAAGACAGATGAAGAACAGTTTATAACTTATCAAGTGGGTTCTGCACAATCCTTTGATCTGTGTTACCCACTGTATGGTTAACACCTGTGCAATGCTCAATAAAACACTCCCACAAGCCCTTTTTGGTATCTCCAATGTGCAGTCTGTTATATTTCCCGTCGATGATGCAGTGCATAACTCATTTAGAGGGGCATGTGAAGTGTTCATGAATGACAAATTAAGATTTAGTTCAAACATCCCTGATGGGGTCTTGGTGCATTTACTAGGTTTATAGATCTGTTTCCTGGGAATGTACCTTATAAAGTTGCATTTGTGGGTTGTTTATTCAATGAACAAAGTGATCCATTATGTTTTTGTCACTGTTTTAGACATGAATGGAAGGTAGGGAAATGAGTGCTGTAAATATCTCTTCTTTTTGATTTTCAGAAGAGTGAAAGTTGAAGTACAGCAAATGGAATAATCTGTTCAGGATTGCAAACTGAAGCAGAAGAGCACATAGTCAAGTGCATTTAATTCTGTCCTACTTTTTCCATCTTGGGAATTTGGAGAAAGAAAATTTTTCTAAAAATCTTTGGTTGATAAAATGTGGTATGGGAAAATGGAACACAAAATTTTAAATGGTGAAAAATGAGTTTTAGTTTTAGTTATTCCAGGGGTTGTGAAAGGTGATGGGAACAAAAGATTATCCCTCAACCCCCTTCTCTGAGAAATTCTCTGGAATTTCTTTTGCTGTCCAGTGTGGAAAATGGTTTAGTGTTTCCAGGCCGGAGGGCAAAAAGAACTGTCAGCCTCATAAAAACCTCCCATTCTTGATAAAATTCTATTACTATTTCAAAGACCAAATAAGTTTTCATAATGTGCCTCTGGCTTCTGTAAACATCAAAATCTCCTGATTTTTCTCTATTTATGGCTAGATTTGTGCTAGTACTAAACATCAGTGTTACTAAATAGTCCAGTGGGAAACTAGATTCAGTTTGCAATGTCACTGTGAGTGTTTGGGGTTTTTTAAACCAGAATGTTATGCACCTCTGCTAGAGGCCACCAACCACAACTCTTATGATTTCACTCACAGGCTAGCTATCAAATAATTCTTTGAACTAGAACAAAGAAAAGATTTATTGAAAGTTCTCAGCCCCAGAGAGACCAATGGACACAAGCAGGATGAAAAATGAATTAATGGCTTTAATTCTGTGTGGACAAGCAAGACACTTTGTTGAAGTCCAGAAGATGCTAAGGACAGATCAGTGTTTTTTCACCATTGCTGTGTACCACATTTCTAAAGAAAATCTTTGTATTTGGATCAATTTTCCATGGAAGGCCTCAAGGACTTGAAAATCCTTTACAAATTCATTTCCTTCAGAAAAATAAAGACAAATTTTCCAGGCCCCTTCTTGCCCCACTGAAGGGTAAGCACTCACTCTTTAGTGCTGTGGGAATAATTGTGCCTGTGTATGCACACAGCACAGGCTGCAACAGCACTGGGGTTGCTCTGAAGGTTGTGTATTTCACATACACTCTGCACTTCAGGCTTGGCAAGATCCAATCATTTTCCCCACTTCCCTTTCCAGTACAGACACAAAATATTCATTGATGTGGGTAAAGATGTGTCAGGAGGCAATGTGTTCATTCCCTCTGCCATGGGGAGTTGTTCTGCAAAGTTGTTAGTCTCTGGTAGCTGAGCTGATTCCTTTCTCTGTGTGTTGCAGGAGCATCCAGAAAAGCTTACAAGATACTTAGGGTAAAACCCTTTCCATTTGCAGCATAATCATGTCTGGCTCAGGCAAATTCAGTGGATTTAATGTGGTAAAAAAGAAACTTCCTTTTCTGAGCTCTCACTCTCTCTCAAAACAGATTGATCAATAGAGCAACACAGTAAGAGCGAAGACCTGTTTTCAAAGAGGAAAATATCTTGTGAATAAGCCACTGGCCTGAAAATCAAGAAAATGTCTTTGCTTATCACATGTTTGCTGACAGAGAATCCTTGCAAAATGCTGGATTTCCAAGAACAGATTGCTGAACTCCTACTTTCATCTCAGGAAAACTGCAGCCAATAAATCATAAAACCAGAATTACAGAGACTTTGTTTTGGGGTAAAATCAAAACTAGAATTAAACATTCCACTTTCAGAAGATAAACCTCTAATCCTGGACTATTGGGCCAGTGAGCCATAGCCAATAAATAAATTTCTCCACTAAAAATAAAGGACAAATTATTTGGCCCCATTGGGCTGTCAGATTTTTTCCCTTTTATGCACTGCTCCTGTAGAGCCCCAGACCCAGAGGGGGCTGTGGTCAGATTGTTATCATACTCTATTTATTGTCCTCTGAACTTCTGACAGTTTAGGGCATCATCAGGATGAATGCTTAAGAGCAAAACTTTACTCTTTGCTACTGATGAAATACAAAGGTGAGGTAGCACCAGTCTCATTCCAGACAATAGTGAAATGAAGCATGTTGAAATACTGTGTGCTTCAAACCATTTCTGCTTCTTGTTAAAAGAAAGGTGAAGGACAACAACACTAAGAAGACAAAGGACATAGAAGCCTGTATTTACATAATTTACTATTTACATAACTTGGAATTTGAATTTGGTCTGCAGTCAGAAAGGATTTTTTTCCCTATATAAGATCGTTACAGAACTGGGAGGAATTTTGTTTTCCTGTTAGTGAAATACAGCTTTTTCCAGAAGTATGTCTTTTTAGAAACGTACTCACAGCTGGCTAGTCTACTGGTGATTTCCCTGTCCTCTCCCGATCTCCGTTTGTGACACATTACAATTTTGTGGATGTTGCCTTTAAATAAGTGTAGAGAATATAGGGAAAGACTTTGCAGGTTGTGAAACACAAAATGGGTGTTCTGTGACCACTCACCAGACAAAATGTCTCCCAGAGGTTCCTGTGACTATGGGGAAATTACGTCCAACATTTCTATGCAGCCTTTAAAAAGAAATTTTGAAATTTAAATATTACTTTGTTTTCCATAATTGCAGCAAACAGCTGTGATCAACGTTCAAGTACACCAAAGAAAAAGATCTTTCAGTCTTAACATTTTTCCTAACACGTTAACTATCTGTGACAAATTTCAGATATGCGCTACTCCAGTCCTCTCTATAAGAATTCATTCCATGTTGTGGATTTTAAACTTATGCTGTCAGATTTGGTCATGTATTTTTTTTACAAGAGATTTGGTGCTTGTTTGCTTCATTCTTCTAAGTTGGCTCATTCAGTCTTGGAGATAGCCTCTTCCATCAAAAAAGGAAAGGAGTGTGAACTTTTTGTAGTAAGGGTCTCTTAGGCATCACTTTGAAGACAGACGCAGCCAGAAATTTAAAATTACATAGAACAGAAAAAAAACCAAAAAAAACAAAAAAAAACAGTCTTTGATGATTCTTCTTAAACAAAAATGGCTTGATTCCAAGTCTGCAACAACTCAAGTTTTGAAAGGTCTGCATTTTAAGCTTTCTATGTTCCAATCCCTCACAAGCATGGAGCCCAGAATGATGATCCACTGCAATATACTAATTTCTGGGGATGTGAAAGGTAGATGCCTCTGATGAGGGTTGTATGAAACCCAAAAAACCTTTCCTGCAGTGGAATGATTGCTTAATATCCTACTAAATTATACTCCTGCCTCTGAGTACAACAATTAGAAGTGATCCTTAAAGATATTTGGAGACTATGGTTTACGTGTAAGGCAAACAGATTGCATTTGTAACATTTAACACACAATAACGATAATAAAACACACTGACGTGGGTTTTCTCTGTAAACAGTCTCTTCTGAAGATAGAGCCAGTGAAATGTTTTGAGAACTTTGACATTTATAGCTGTATTTATAATCTCTTTTGGATCATTTCCTCATGGAATCACATGTTTGTGTATTTTAAATTCTCTAGAGAAATAAAAATGTTTAAACAAAATAATGATGTGATAGGCACTTTATGAGGGCTTGTTCAACACACGCACATGTACAAGCAAGGCTGGGTTTGTTCTGAAGTCAGTGAGTGGGAGTTTTGGAAGTGGATATCAAGGAGAGAGCCTCTTCACTGGAATGATAAAAAAGAGAGGAAAAAAGCAAGTATACCCAGACCTGCCACAGAGGATGGGACTCGCTGTCTGAGAAGTAACATGGCAGTTGTTACACTTGCTGTACCAATACAAAAAAGAGGTAAAGAGAAAGGAGATACACTTATGTTCATATACATACATATGCCTTGACATGTGTAAATGAATTCGCACTGGCACACATCACATAGGCACTGGTATTAGTGCGTAATTCACAGTAGATAATTTATTTGCCAGTCTTTCTACTAATGGCACATACGTGAGCAGACTGCTTTTTCCTAATTGTAATTCTCATACCACAGAATAAGAGGAGGCTTTTACTGCATAGTGAGAGCATAGGTATTTAGTGTGGATATTTGACACTGGATGTTCAAATTCTGGATGTGTCCCTTCACTGTTACAGACCACACAAATCACGTGGGTTTTTTCCTCTTTCTACATCAATGCCATTACAGGAAAAAGTAAAAATATTTGTTTCATAGAGAAAAAAAAAAAAAAAAAAAAAGGTGAGAACTATTTCCAAAGGGAAAGTACAGATGAATAGAATTAGATTTGTATCAGTTGGGTATATTTTTCCTGGGCACCCCGACCTTACTTAAGGCATCATTCAGCTACATGGTTAGATTGTCACCCATGTTCCTCAGCCCACAAGAAAGAAATTAGTCATTACAGCAGGAGACAGAGAAACTGCCTGCCTAAATTCAGGAAGAAGCAGCCCTTGGAGGCCTGTGCCAGTATTGCCTTCAGCATAGCTATGTCTTCACAACCCAGACCTGTATCGCCTGTGGAGTCTGGTGGAGGGGGATTGAATGCCACATTCCGAGAGCAATCACATATCTCAGTTCTTCCAAAGTGCTAAAAAATTGTATAAGCACAGAGAAGCACGTTCATTTTTAAACTCAAGCAAACGCTCACCCAGAATGTTTTACAATGCTCAGTTTAGCTTTCTCTTCTATTTTTTTCGTATTCAAACAGTATCACAAGCGTGTCAGGAGTGTTTCTAAAAAGAAAAGAAGATACAAAGAGCTTGTGAGCCCTGGAAATTTTTTTCTATGTCAGCTTCAAAATTCTCACCAAAGCTGTGTAAGAAGCTTGCTAGAACAGCACCAGATGCTCAAGTGTCTTCACTAGTTGGAAAATGATAGAAATTCAGGAGCTACATGAAGCTCCCATTGAAGTCAGTGATACCAGATCCCCACCGATATAAGGAGTCACTGGATGAAACCCCATCTTTGTTAAATAAGTTTCCCTGTCTACCAACTAAAGAAAAAAAAAGCAGATATGGTTGAAAAGAGAGGCTGTTCCAGAAGGAGTACTGAATTTTTCAAGTCTAATAAATGCTCTTGTAATACAGACCTTTTCTTCTAGGGATCTCACAATACTTGGGAAGACAGAACTGTTTGTAACTCTTCTCTGAAAAATAAGAAACTCAACTGCTCTTTCTCTCAAATGTTGGTTTTACTCCTGTTCCTAGCAGCAAATATATATTTTGTTCTGTGGTATATAGTGAAACCTAGGAAAACCTCATATAGCAGAGGAAAAGAGCAGAGATTCTGGGACAAAATGTGTCATTATTTAGCGTATTACTGCCTGAATATATCTTAAAAGACAAAAATTGCTTTAGCCCTGGCTTGTGGATGAAGAAGAATTGTCACTAAGAAGTAGTTCAAGGGATGGAATTACTTAAGCAGAGATCTCTGGGGAAGGGAAGAGAAAGCAGAGGGTAGAAGTCTAGCATATAAAGCTCATGTAAATAAAGCACTGACCTTTACTTCTGACACTCTGTTTTAAGTCCAGCTTTCTCTCTTAAGTAGAAGTAGACAAAGGTTGGTGGAGAGGTTTATTCCCCTATGACCTGTGTTAGGCCCATCAGACATCCCAAGGGAAATTATTGGAAAGGTCACAACATAGCTGCTGGCTATCTTTTAGCTGTGGAAGGGCCTCCAAACTTCACTTATTTATGGAGTCCTCCCGATGATTGAAAAGTATCATTTGTTGTTGTTTTGACCTCTTTAAAAGTTCTCATCTGGGTTCCAGAGTGTTTAAAGTCTACGGAATTCCATACTGAGCCAGAATGAGCAAGATAGCTTTTGGCAATTGCTTGTCAGCTATGTTATGCTAAATACTTTTTGCAGTCTGTAAAATGAAACTATATTCCTCCTCTAAACTAGCTGGTTGCCCCACTACATGTATTCATTTAGTGAAGTTTCCAGTTACGCCTTAGAAAATAGACCTAGAATTTTATAACAGATTAGAAAATCCCACTGTAGTTCTCAGAAAACTGTAGGAAATGTAATTGTGTAAACAATGTCTAGGTAAGAAAAATAATTCCTGTGACTCATGGAGACAGTGAGATATTTAATAATTTTTGATGGCACATCACAGGCTTTAAAGAAGCCTGCATACACCACTATCCACTAAAAAGGTATTTTATAAATTCTTGCTCTTTTCTCCTTCTCACAATATATCAGATTTCTTTCTTCCCTCGTGTATTTTCTCTCTTACCAGTCTTTCTCCCATTACATTCATGTTCCTACATCCTTCTTTCTCCTTATCTGTTCATCCACACCAAGGATCTGCCACAATGAATGACGTATTTTTGGCAGGGAACATGCAATAAGCTAAAAGAAGATGCGTTCTTTTGTTTTTCTTCTGGCCAGATCTACATGTGCTGAGTGACATGGAGATCAAAAACCCAAAACACTTTCTATAAGCCACAAAACTGTATCCAGTTTTTATTAAAGATGTAAAATGTCTCAGTGCTGCAAACTCAATTCCCCAACCCCATCCCTGACCAGAAGAAAATATTCCAACATTTTTTAACTAGAATATATCTACTTAAGTGTATCATAAATGACTCAACTAAGTGAATCAATAAGCAAGGGGGGTTTTCATTTATGGATAGAAAGAACTAATCGGTAGTAATATGATTGTTCTCTGTAGAAAATGGGTAAGGTATAGAGTGCTGCTGTTGAGACATAGGCAGCATTAGTCACTGTCAATATTCTCAGAGAGTTCTACCCATTGTGATGAAGCTTTATAAATCTTTGTCATGCCTTCAGTGCAATAGACACACAAATCTACTTACATTTCAGGTAACATATTAACATAAACAGCCAAGTACCAAATAGGATATCTGACAATTTCCTTTCAAGGATGGGGGTTAGATTATTAGGTGATATTGTGCTGTATTATCTCCTGGTTTTTTACATCAATGAGCAGTGCTTACAAGGAAGAAAAGCAGATTTAAGAGATACTCACAGATGGCATTAAAAGTGCATTGAATGCTAAAACAATACGGATCATTTAAATATGACTCTCATGTTTCCCATTTATTAGAGGTGCTTCTCACTTGAATCCTTCCTGAATGTTATCCAAACAAGATGCTTTTTCCTTAAAGATATTTATTGTATCCAAGTTGATCATACTTTTATGAGTCCATTCTGGGTCTGATCCTCTTTAGTTACCAACTGACACAAACCTATTGACATTATATAAATTTACACTAACTGGTGCTTTGGACCCTTCTCATCCAGGGCTTGGATGCAGTTGTCTCTTTTACTTTCTACAACAGTCATGTCAATGTCTAGGAACCCATGCCCAAAAGGAACAGGGAAATAACTGCTCTGGTCTAAGCTATTTTTGAGTCATGTTGTAGAATGATTAGATTTACTTCCAATTAGTAACAGTCACAAGTGCTGTAAAAATCTACCTACAGTGTCTGTTCAGGGTTGTGACCAGCTGCTGTTTCATATTGGCATGTTGACTGGCTAATATTATCTCTTTCTCTCTCCTCTCTCCAGCTCTTGTCTTTTCAGGCAATGCTACCCACACCTTACACATCATGAAATGCCATCAATGGAGTACTTCTCACTCTGAGAAGATGAGCTAGTAAGTCAATACATTCTTTTCAGAGTATAGTGAGTGTCTGGCCCCATCTGTCAAGGGCACACAGTGTATATATCTGAGTCCCTTTTAGTTGTAAAATATTATTTTAGCAGATGTTCCCATAGGCAGAAAGATTTGATCCATTGTCCCAACAGGCCTGAGATAAAGACATACAATGATGAAAAAGCATGGGTTAGGGAAAGTAAACCTAGGTAGATATTATGATTGCTTTCTGGGAAGGGGGAAAGCAAGTGAAAAAAAACAATAAACAAACAAAAAAACCCACTCCTCAAACATTTTCTTCATTATGATACTTTAATATTTGAGGCCAATGTATCAAGAAGCAACAATTTGATTCAGGACTTAAATAAGATGCAGTGATAAATAACCAGAGTAACTGCACAGTGAATACATCAAACTGTGTGAATGCAGAAGAGACACAGAGAGAAAAAGAGTGTGTTTGTACAATTATACTTATGCCCAAAAGTAATTATTGAGTGGCCTGCACTCTGGTCTGGAGGACAAAAATAATCATGTATTTTCCCATAAAAATAACAAGGTAATTACTATGTAAACACTATGTCTCTACATGGTAATTATTGCAGGCCACATTTTGCTCCCCCCATTCATGGTGACTACTGCTACCAGGTGAACTGCCCCCCACCTCCTTGTACCACAGTGACTATTTGGAAACTGCATGCTGAGTCAAGGTGACAGCCTTGTGTAATTAAATGGTCAGTGAGCAATTACTACGTGAGTACAGCATAATGGAGCAGTGCAAAAGAATCTCTAAGCAGAGGACCAAACACATTCAAATACTGCATTATTAGAGCTGACCAATCCTGCTTCTGTTGTCAATAAAAAGATTTCCTTGCACCACTTTTTTTGTTCTATTTCTATGACCCTTTTAAACAATCCTTGGGTTAAAGAGCAGAATCATAACAAAACCTCAGAAGCCAAAGGTGCATGAGAAGGGGTACATTTATCTCATCACAGCTCTGTTGAGCAGGTACATGTATGTTGAAAGAGCTATCTCCAAGCAGAAGCCAGCCTTGTGCCAGGAACAGGAAGAGCACTAGCCAGCAGAGGTGGGTGGCGTGCAAAATTTTGAATTCCGGTCTGATTTCTGAAAGCTGTTCCAAATGCTATGTGTTTTGGTTACCCAGCCACAAGATCAGAATATGTTTATTTTCTTTTTGTCTGGGATGCTATGAGAGTGAAATACATTGCTTAAATGTCAAGCAATTAGGAACTGCAGGGACAAGGATCTCACCCACAGAAAGACTTTTTCCTTCTCCTCAGTGAGCCTCGTATGTATTCATTTGAGCCTTTCAATGCTTGTGTAAATACTGTGCCTCTGTTTTTATTTGATTGCATTTGAGGATCTCAAAGCACGGTGAGAACTTTAATGATCTTGGTGATACTGTTCCTGCTCTTGTTAAAATCAATAGCAGCACACCCTTTGATATTAGTAGCAACACAGTCATGCCACAGGCTTTATAATATGCTGAGGAGGAAGGTATATATCTCATGTTTTTCCAGTCTAAAAAATAACGTGTTTTTCCTTAGGAGCAACAGGAATGCAGAAGCTTCTTGGAGGCTGATTATGTTGCTACCAAAGCAAGCGGAATTGTACCTGTTGATGACCGTGGTGTTCCTGACACCCCACCCTCTACTCCCTGTGCTGGGGTATGCAACAATGGTCAGTTGTCACAGAAGACAAAATGAACAACCAAGGGGCTGAAAATTTCTTAGCATAGAACTGAGATATTATAGTGTCTAATTGACAGACTGTCCTAAAAGGTGTTTTTGTTTTCTGAAGCATTTTGTCACAAGACCATTGTCAGGCTTATTATAAATGTAACCCACCAGCACCTAATTGGTATTCCAGTATCTTTGAGCTGTGACCTAGAAAGAAAGAGCAGAGCAGAAAAAAGTAGTAAAAAAAAAAAATTAAAATCTTTTCATGGTCCTAGAGTGGTAGGGCAAATGCCTGTTCCTATACTGTATATGCATAAACAGCTCTTTCTCAGCTGCGATTTAATGTTGCTATACCTTTGATTGCAATTACATTGAATCACATTGCAACAAATCTTTGTAATGCCAATCCCATCTTTCCACCTCATTGACAGCTTTGGAGATGCATCTGAAATTCATAGTAGCCTCATAGCCTATGGCAAGAGAAATCCATGCTGCTAAAATTTTATTTTAGAATTCAAGCTGGTTTCTCTCAGCCTAGGATGCTCTGGTTTTAATCTTTTGCTGCCTAGCACAGTGTATCAAAATAACCAGCCAATATTGTTAAACTGTCAGGGGTCCTCACTGCTGCTGAATTTTACCAGTATAAATAAATATTGCAACTTAAGGAAAAAAAGAATCCCTCTGGACAGAATTTTTAACATTAATAGAATTAAGAGGAGAGTGAAATCGTATATAAACTTCAACTTGACAACACCCTTCTTCTTTCCTTTTTTCTTTTTTTTTTTTTTTTTTTTTTTACAGAAAGAAACGGCTTGAGTGGAATATTCAGGCTGATTTACTGCTCAGGCTGATAGGGACTCCAGGCTGGATCCCAAAATTTGAACACCGTTCAAAGGGAGAGATATTTAAAAATCCCAGAAAAAAGAGATATTTCCAAATTAATGGCATTGCCCAAATGCCTTGGCTCCTTGCACCCCACCAGGAAGGTTTATTATTTTCTGGTAAAATGTTGCTTGAATGGGGAGTGGTAGTCAGTGATGCGTCAGTGCTGCTCTTTGAAGACATTAAAAAGCTGAATGCACAACAAAGAACAGATGTTCCAGCATGCTTTATTTATGCACCCATCAGCAATCTTCCAATGACCACAAAACACAAGCTTTTTTTTTCTTTTTACTCTTCGCAATATTATTTTCTGATCAACTCACACTCTATTTTTCCTCCAGCTGAAGTCTTATGTGAATTGTGGGGGTGTGTGTGCGCGTGTGCACGCATTTGTGTGCGGGTGTGTGCCTGTGTGTGCGCGTGTGCCTGTGCATGAGCATGTGTGTGTGCTTGAAAGTCTGCTTCCATCAAAAGCAGGCTTCTATTGAACTGTCGAACAGGTGTGGATTCTGCAATTAGATCACATTTCAGAGAGAGAGAGACACTGAGGGTAATAATGGCGGTGAATTCTTCATAGTCAGATGCAGCACCATAGCGACCAGTAACAATGAAGAATAATAGGTATTAGTATTAGGGTGATTATTTTTAGTTTATAGAATCATTTGATTGAATACTGCCATAAGGCACCGTTAACGTGTGCACAGCGCTTGCCAGCTGTAGAGCAAACTTGTTTTACTGGCACTTATCTGAAATTCTCATCTCTCCCCCACCCTCTCTGCTCACAATTGGAATGAAAGTAGCGATTAGGAAGTGAGATGTAATGCAGATTAAATGTTATGATGGACTAAGATCCTGATAGGTTATTAAAACTCACTTGCATTTGGTGTTTTAAAGGTGTAGTGTTTGCATATTTTTCTACCGGTCTACATCTTTTGGAGATGAAACAAAGGGAACATTTTAAAAATCCACTCATAACCAGGAGGCTTTTTAATAGTGAGTTTCCAAATTTGTGACCTTCCCCTGTGTGTTTTACACCTGTGTGTTGTAAATATATATTAAGTATGGAGCAACTGTGTTACCAGTAACCATGGATCTGATTTAAACAGAGCTCGGGACTCTGCACTGCAGTGGGCCAGATCCTCAGCTGATGTAACCTGGCATCTCTCCACTGAACTCAGAGGTGCTACATAAAGTTGTACCAACAGAGGATCTGCGACGAGGGGAGAATGACAGCCTTAATTTGAAATTTTTCTACATCTGTTGGTATAAATCAGAGGCCTAACATTATTGTCACATAATATTCTGGTGTAGCAGAGGTGCTGTGAATTTTTAAACATAGAGAGACCTGTTGATCTATTGTTCCTCTCCCACCCTCCTCCCTCCCTACTTTCAGCTGGCATTGTAAGGAAACAAGAGTATTGCAGTGTTGGACAGCATGGAAAATTCTGATCTTCGTTCTTAATAGATCTTGATACAGATGCTTTGTTTTCTCCTTAGGCACAGAACTTGGTTCTTTGGAGACCCTCAGAAGAAAAGTAGTTCTTCCTTTGATGTCACCTGACATCATAAATATGCCATTATTCTTTCTGCAATAATAGTCTCTATTAACAACAGTAGTAGAAGTAGCAGTACTTGATAATATCAAAAAAGCATGCTCATGGCTTCATCAGAGAGGTGAATGTTGTAATCTATTTCTTGTAGACTAAGTCTCACTCAAAGACTTAGCATGCACTCTGTAAATGCCACATTCCAATTGCAGTTATCTTTTTTTGTTAATTAGAATTTTTTTTTCCCAAAAACTTTTTAAATTTTTTTTTTAATGCTTTCAATGTTAGGTCATGGTTGTTTTATTTGCATTTGAGCCAAAGAAACAAGAAGGGCGTTATTACTTTTTTCCTTGACATTATGACAGTGTCTATGCAGATGTTGCAATACCAACTTTTCTGTATGATTTTGAATAGCAATCATACTGTGCATTGACACACTGTTCCATTTATTCGTATGATTGAATACTGCCACAAGGCACAGCTAACGTATGTTAATAGTGCACAGTATGCATACCCTGGTGCTCTTACTTCACAAAATTGCTAGCAAATACAACAGTGGGTGCAAGCTAAAAACCACGCGCTGAATTTTGGCAAAGGTTGGCACAAAAACACCTCCAAAAGTTACATCCTGTGATGTAAATCTCAGAATGCCTTACACAAGTCACAAAAACAGCAACAGGAATCTGTAGCATATGTATGCACACATAGTGTGCGCTGACACTGTAATAAAACCACTATTGAAAATAGTATTTCACATGTGTCTTAGTTTCTTTCTGTATACAAACCATTCGGGTTTTTTTCTGTTAATATTTTCTTGGGTTTTTGTTTCAGTGTTTGGGTTGATGGTTTGAAAAGCACAGTGCTAACTCCACTATATTTTTTTTCTTTACACTCCTCAAAAATATGCTATAGTAATTTAATATGCTCTAAAATTTCAATGCTGATGAGGAGTTGCATGCCATTTTTTAGCCCACTGAACAAAAGGCTTACTGAGTCACACATAGCCTATTCAAATAAGAAATGCAGATGCCTGCTAATTTATCTTCTCACATAAATTCCGTTTACCAATCCATACAAGAATTGCCCCCATGTCTTTGTAGTACTGCAACCAGAACGGATGCTGTCACTCAGGGGGGACATGTGACCATTAGTGCCACCACCTTGGGGAGCTCTTTAGCATACTGTCCTCCACTGCTGTAATTAAAACTAACAAGAGCAGTCTACAAAGGAAAATAAGAAAATGCAAAGAGAGAAACACACATATTACAGCTTGCAGCAAGCTGGAGAAAGGAAGTTGGGGAAACATTCCTACACATTCCTGATATGCAGAGGAAAGCCAGATTTCTACAGAGGTTACCAGTGAGGAGAAAAATAAATACAAAGGCAAGACAAACCACTCACTACATGAGAAGATTATTCCCAAACCATTAATCTAAGAACATATGGGTTAGAGAAAAATACCAGTTTCTTAAAGGATAAGGAGAGGAATGCTGCTGCACTGGAACGAATAAATAGAATCAAAATTCTGGTATTTCTTCACTTCTGTCAAAAGGTGATGCTAAAGAAGAAATTCGATATTATAAGTAGGGTGGGGCACTTTCCCCTGGGAACAGTTTAGTCACCAAATATACAGTTTGAGGTTGACCACAGCTACCCACATATTTATTTTAAATTCAATGAATAGTTTCAGTTATAGAAAGACTCAAAAATAGAAGATGAAGTAAAAGCTCTTAAGATATACTGTTTTAAAAAGCAATATTTTGCAGTTCTGCTTGGAACATTTTGCTTTGAAATTTAGCAAATGAGAGTTCTAATAGATCAAAAATACACAAAATAAAGAGAAATTTTATCTTGGATTAAAATGAAGCATTTTCTATTTTTGCAGTTCATACTTAACACAGGGAGGACAAATCTGCATCTGGTCAGCTGGAAATAGATTTTTACTCCTGGTTTTGCAACTCGGCCTCTGAATCAAGACTTGATTACTTGCTTATGATTTGACTTAAAGGCACATGCTTGATGTAGCACATAGACATTCAGAAAGTCTCCCAGATCTCTTTGACAAAGTGGTTATGGCCTCACCTTTGAAAGCAAAAGATGGATGCAAGAGCTGATGGGCATGAGAAGAAAAGTGGCTGCTTGTGTTCACCCAGTTTAAGGAAAGACCCAATTCCAGTGCCACGGTGAGGAGGATCTGCAAGGCGGGAAAGCAGCAATGGAGCAACAAGCTTCTGAAAGCTACAATTCTGCTTAGCTAAATCTTCCATTTCCACCCTATTCTGTCAAAACCACTTTGGGATTTGGCAGGCGCCAGTGGTTATGGGATTAGTAGGGAGCGCCTTTGAGAAATGGTGTTTTATATAGAACTGGTGATGTTTCTTCTGTAGTGACGGGACACCTAATCCCTGTACCTTCTTGTAGACCTAGTTCCCACAGTGGCTTTTCACCACAGTCTGATATATAAAAGCAGATGGATAAGTCTGTAAAGAATTCACGTAGAGGAAATGGAAGCACTTGAGGGATGAATGACTTATGACAGGCACTTAAGATCTTGGCTGATTTAAAGAAACTTGTCATAAGCCAGATCCCTGAGAACCACTGGGCTGTCATCACTGTCATCATGGTCAAGAGTGTGCTGGGCTTTCAGCACTCTCCAGATCCAATGTGTTTATGTTTGGGCAGTGACATATATTTATATAGCACAGGGTACGAGGAAGGCAGCTGAACACCAGCATCCCTTCAGTGTCAATGTCTTGCATCCCTGTCCAAAGCTCAGCAAAAGCACAAAAACACAAGTGGTGGTGGTGATGGAGAAAGGACATGGGGAGGAAGAGAGGGAAGGAGGTAGCTAATGAAAGATCAGCAGATATCATGAGATGTTTTCTTTCCAGCATTACACCATCCTCAATGCCAGTTTAGGGTATCTGGGCAGGAATATGGAACCAGACCTCACTGCAGAGCGTCCCTAAGGAATATGGAGGAAAAGGAGAGGTGTATGGGGAGTGCACTATGGTACAGGTCATGATGCATGTGGCCTCAATGGAGCTAGAGTTTTACTAGAATTTCACCTCTTCATCCCTGCCTACCGTATTTTAAAATAATTCATTTAAAGAAATAAGCGGAAAGGGTTTCATAATTCTAGAAATAAATGTATTTGTTAACTGTTTCCCTTTTTTGTTTTTTTAATGGAAATGTATGAAAGTAGAAAAGAGAGGCTGCCATGATGTTTTTTCTTGATGGAAAATAGCATTGTTTGATAAGCCTCATTGCTTTTCTGGTGCTTAGAAAATTAATTCCTTCTAACTCACAGATGAGTTGACCTTTGGCTGAACCAGTCTGCTGTCATTTTGGGACTCCATTTTTCATTTATTTCAGGACAGATTCTACCATCTTTACTTCTGGCACAGAGTGCTTTACCTCTTATGGTGTCCCATCAAAAATATGCTACTTAATGTGAATAACTGGATTTCCTAGTTGTTATTTTGAGAAAGCACTGCTTTAGTTGCTAAGCAGTTACTTTCTCATTCTAAACCAAATCTGGGTACCAGTGTCTACAGACATGCTTGCACTTTGTCTACTACCTTTCGAAATAACTTGATGCAAAAATGTGCTCTGCACCCCGAAGGATTTGTAATTTGAATTGAATATTGAATACTAGAGGCAAATCAGAAGAAATAGGCTGAGAAACGACTGAGTCACAACAGTGTAGACATAGATCTACTTTTTTGCTCTATACAATATATTTTTGCTCCTACTCACATAGAATGTGTGTGCAAGAGGCACCAAAGGAAACAGAAACATGGGAGAATAATGGACGTAAGAAAACATGGTGAAAACAATGTCAAAAGGAAATGATGATGACATCCACCACTGTGAGAAGAATATGCTGTGAAGTCAGATAAAAGAGTTTGCCTGTTTGAAGTCAGAGGAGTTGAGTAAATATACTTAATATGAGCGTGAGATGGAGCAGCAGTAAAATACTTGATAAACAGACAATACAAGCCACCTGGCACTTTAAAATCCTGTTATAATTACACTTATTTCACACTAATAATAAAATACGTAGAAATTATCTATATTATTTAGGCTTCTGATGTATCATTTGCAAAATCATGTAATATCCAAAAAAGCTCTGCCATCACCATGTCATTTGAGAAGTAGCTTTTAGCATCGCCACACATTGTTTTCACAGCTCGCATTATTAATGCGATCATCCTCTAACAGCTGTCTCATGAATCAACACAACCTGACTCCCTGGCAATAAAAGTGGTAATCCCGACCTGTCACCATTTCGCCATCACCACCACAAATTTGGATATCACGTGTGTGGCTGCTGTGCTGTGCAGTGCAGCCCGGCGCGGTGTGCATGTGCACCATGTCTGTGATGACAGAAAAGTTTGAATCAATAAATCCATTCTGAGGAGACAACAAGGAGGGGATTGCGATGAATGTGTATGTATTCACATTTAATGGTCCCCCATCACATTAATTTCCTGTACCTGACCACAAAAGTCAAATACCTACAAATATAGTAGAAAAAGAAGGCCTGTGGGCTCTGTGTAATAGATCCAGTCTGACACATAAGAACACACTCTTTTTACTAGCAAGAACTAAACCTAAATCTTACCAAGGATGCAGAAATATAGCTCTGGTTGCTATTTCCAGAATACCATTGCTGGACTCTACAAAAATCTGGATTTTACAAATCTTTTTCCAGGGAAATGATAAGATACTGAGTTGGGAAGAAAAAAAAAAAAAAAAGAAATGGAGAAACATAAGAATTTCTTAGAGTCAATGGAGAAGCCCTGAGGCAATAACACTTTTTAAAAAAATCTCGTTGAAGAAAATATGTAAACTTTTTTTCCCACTGAGAGACAGTGTGAGCTCTGGGAAAGCAAAAAAAAAGAAAAAAAATTCCAGTCCAGGAATATTAAAAAATTTTTGAAGTTGGTTGGAATGAAGATTTTGCTATCTATCCCTAGGATGGAGCATCCTTTATGTCAGCTGCTGTTGGTTTATTCCATTTACATACTCCTCAATCCTCTGTCACTTACAGGATAAAATAGTAGGTCATCCATATCATGTTACAAATTTTATTTATTCAGGAGCAGTTAGGTTTTATGATTTAAGGCTCTTAATGGGTGCTGGAAATTTCTTCAGAAGAAAAATGATTGATGAGCTGTAAGGAAATGTATTGCTTTATAGACAATTTAGATTTTTCTGTGGAAAAGAATCCAAATAATTAATATCATTCCCTACATGTAAAAATGGGGATTGAAGTCAAGATATATGATACCCAGAGGTGTACATACCTGCATACACTAACAGCTTTGTTCACAAAAAAACCCAAACGAAGCTGTTTTTTTGGTACGAACAGTACCCCAAAACTACCCAGTCCCAAGTAGACACCTTTCTTTGGAAAACAAACAGTGGTGTTTGTTCAACTCTGTCATAAAAAGAAAGGAAATATGAGCAAAGCAATGAAAGAAAAATGAGAAGACAGTGGGGTTTTCCTGTCTAATATTACACATTCTCTCTTCCTTTCCTCCTCCCCGCAGCCAGCGAAAGCAACTGGCAGGTGCAGTATTGCTCTGCAGATGGACCAGGAGGGGCACACATACAGTTATATATGCCTGGCACACTCGTGTTTCCTGCTTTATATCACATGCCAGCTAGCCAGGCAGTAGCCAGATTTGAGAGGACATCCCCAACAGTTGTTGTGCATGGAGAGGAACCAGTCTACTGGCAGTACACTATTAACCCTTTTCCAAAAATAGTCTTAAGCCAGGGCAATAGTTCTCCTTTTCCCCCATTTTTTTCACTGTCACTTTTTTTTGTCTTTCCTTCCTTGTCATATCCTACTACATATCCACTACAGTGGACTTTTTTTGGATGGGACAAGTTAGTACAGGTGATTCTACAGCACTGAATTCCTTGAAACTTTGCACAGATTTCCTACTGCTCTTTCTTGTCTCTCAGTCCTAAATCAGCTCTTTTTAGGTTGGGGGTATTGGAGAATAAAGCTGGTGGAAGGGGAGACCTAAATTTGCTCATAAACTAACCCACAGATCACATTTATAGAAGGTTTTTGGCATCTAAAGATGCAACTAATTATTTGGTAGGGTTTATAAAATAATCTAAACATAGATTGAGACTGAAGTATCAGTGTTTGTGTAAATCAGACAGATTTACAAAATTATTGTTTCCAGGAACCTAAGTATTTTGTTAAATCTGGTCTGGTATCATTACAGAAGTGCCTATTTTGCTTAAAATCTCATCCAACATTCTTCTTTCTGTAATTTCAAGGGCAGGAAAATTGTTGCTGCATGCATCCGTGAAAATATTGTGGACTAGGTTCTGCTAACAAAGGCACTGGAAAATGAATATCACCATCTTTCTGCTGAGTTCTCCAACCAGTGTAAGCCCTGAGTGGTGGAGAATCATTGGGCTAACTCTCACAGCCACTCCAGTCCCTACAAACAGTGTAACCAAGAAGTACGAGAATCCAGCTGGGATGCTCATGGGCATCTCAAAGTAAACTCAAGTTCCCTTTATGTGACACACAGTCTTTGGAAAAACGAGTTCTCTAGACAGAAAGTATTTTAAGGAAATATCCCACAAAAGCAGGCTTCAGCCAGTCTCAGTGCAGGAGAGATTCTGTTCAAAATACTTATTATTATAATAAAAAAAAAAAAAAAAGACACAAAAAGTTTGAACATAGCAATAAAAAAAGAAGAAAACAACTACAAAATTGGGTTCCCTTAAATCCTGACATTTATCACACCGTGGGATTTACTTTTACTGCAGTATTTAAAGGATTTCCTACTCTTAGACTTGGGAATACTGCAAATAGCACAGTAAATTTAACTACAATGAGCAGTAAATGTCAAGATTTTAATGGTGCCTACTGTATGCCAGTTGTTTAGAGAGTCACCCATATGTGTTAACATGTAAGATCTGATTCTGCCCTCAGTTATGTCTGTATAAACCAGGAGTAAGGGCACTTAATTCAAGCAAGTTACCATCACATGAAACCTATGTGAAATCAGAATCCAGGTCTGTATGCATAATCCTGTTTAGAAGAAAAGCATTGGTCAAATCAGTTCTTTCCAGAAAAAAAAATTCTTGTTGAAATCAAACTGGGATGGGACATGAGGATCTAACACTCAGTTCCCATGGCAGGAGTACTAGTCCTGTGGGCAGACTGGCCAGCAGTTGTTTTGCATGTATGTGTTTTGTAGATATAAAATCCATGAGGGCAGAGCCTCTATACATCATCAATTAGGGTATTAAGAAAAAATAAGTTAACTTCTACTGTATCCAGAGATGTTTCTTCCCTTCTTTTCCTTAAGTCCTGTAATACCCCAAACAGCATTCTTGTACTTTAGCGGAGGTCCTTTAATACACTCTCTTTTTTCTTTTCATAAAGCAGCATAAAGCCATGGAGGATACCGCAATCATGTTGAAACAGGTGCCACAGGCTGAGACTCCAGTTGAGAAAAAAGTGTGCTTAACTCTGCTTAACAGACCAAAACCGTACTGAATGACAGATTTGTGAAGGCAGAGAATCTTCTTTTATATTAAAAGGGCTTTTATCAAAAACATCTTCTGAGGCCAACACCAAAGACAAGCCCCTTGCAGCTGACACTTGCAGTTACCATTCAAAGCCACCATCCCCTTCCTGCAGCTCCTCCAGGATGTCCCACACGTTCCTATACCCTGCTGCCTCTCAAGCCAGCAGCCAGCAGCACACACTCCCTGTGAGGCTTCCTTGAGAAAATTCACCACAACAAATCTCCAGTCACACTACAGGTAAAAATATGGAAAATAATTTTGAGATATCTAACTTGTAAACCACGCTGTGGCTTTCTCAGAGGTGTATTTCTTTCTGACATTAAAAAATAGATACTAGATGCAATCTTGAGGTTTGATTCTGAGTAAAGGCTTCCAAAGTTTTGGTACAGCTAACCACATTCTCTTAGACATACCCCAGTTTTATTACCCAATAGAGGTTATTTCAGATCCTTCTATTTTCAGTCTGCCACACACTAAGTACTCATCATTTTATGACACATAGTTACATGGACTAAGATAATGGTAATTATATCTCATACTTCAAAGCAATTACCCGGTGAGGTGAGGAAGGGCTCCTTCTTCCACATTCCACAATAGAGTATTTGCAGCATGGAGTTATTCACCTTTCTGAGATGCATTAGCTATTGGTCAGAGTCAGAAGCAAGATACCAGATTTAATGGATTAAAGGTCTGATCCATTATCACACATCTTATAATTATCCAGAAGCATAAGTCTTTACAGTAATTAATCAGTGAGAGATTAGTGAATATTCCCAGTGGGAAGATAGTAAGTCTGAGAAATAAGTGTAGTTTGGTGATGTTCTTAATTAGATATTGACTCATTATCCAGAACGTTTGTGTTTTTGGACACGATGGTCACATGCAAATAAAAAAAAAATTCCTTTTTTCTTGTAGACCTTAAAGAATATAAGGTAATTACTCCAGAAATTTACATATGAACTCTATATACTCTGTGTTAGGGGATTCTGTTTTCAGCTTCTCTGTAGGTATGGATGTATTCTTGTAGCTGCTCTGGATGCAGCCACGAAATGGAGGGGGTGGTTGTGAGCAAGGCAGCTCTTCTGCCCCTCTGAACCCCAGAGGAGTTCCTAATCAGAGAAAAAAAGGTTGCCAGCCCTGTTACAAGGCCTGGACCAACCTGCCAATGCATAGATGGCTGGGGAGCCTCAGTGCCCATCAAAGAAAACTGAAGGACCAGGCAAGAAATGATGAACACGTGGGAATAAGAAAAAATAATTCCTTGAATTTTGACTTCTGGCTGCTAAGAGCTTGAAACTCCATGTGAAGAGGCTCTGGGTTTTGTCCCCCTAACTGCCTTCATATCCAGCTGTTGACCTCTGTGAAACAGCCTGGTCCTCTTGTTCTGAGCACAAGAGTCCTGCAAACAGCAGGAATGGGAGACCAGTGAGACCTTAGTAGTCTCTGTGTAGAGGTGGGTTTTCCTCCTTATTAATGTCCTAACCCCAAGGACTGTTGCACAGGGTTAACTCAGCTTTGGCTTTCTTACTCTCAAGGGCTGAGCAGAGAATTTGCTCTGTGCATGAATTTTAAAAATTGTGTTATTCACCCCAGCAGATAGTGCCTATGAGGTGACATTACTATTAGGTCTAGCCATGCAATACGTGTCCTTTTCACAAAAACAGAGGTGTTCAATCTTTTCTACGAATATCTAACTTCATATTAATTTTCTTTGGGATTTTTACACAAGGCAACTCCAAAGGAAACAGGTTTTCATAACATTTCACAGCCCCTAAGGAGACAGAGAGCTAGAAGCGCGTCTCGAGCCTCCTCCACGCCTTGTCTCACTTGCAAAGCAACGGGCCAACACTGTGATGAGGTCTGTTAAAGGCTCCCTCAGCTCTTTAGTCGCCTCCTCTCATTCCTGACATTGCGTCCCCTTCTGTGTGCGGCACCATCTCACATTTCCTATACTCCAAATAACTTCTCACTCCTCCCTCAACTCCTTCCTTTGAGGAACCTTCCTTCCTTTTTCTCCTCAACAGTCAACTCATCTCTCTCCCCCCCACTGAGCTGCGAGCTTACTGGAACAGGGAATATGCTCTATTCTCAAAGTACTCTATAAACATGTTTAATAACAATCTTTTTCAACCCTTGATCTTTCCTGGATGAATCCCACTTAATCCTCACTGAGATTTTTATGAATGGATTTTCCTTACCCTTTGAGCAACATCTTTTTGCTAATATTTTTATGTCAGCAACTAAGTGGGAGATAGACTGTAGCTGCTAAAAATAAAGAATAAAAGACAAAAAAACGCTAATTACTCAGATCAAAACAAAATCTGGAGAAGTGAGTCATAACTCAAAAGAAAGGGAAGAACGTCTTGCTTTTCACTGGGAAACAAAAAAAAACAAACTACAGAAAATTAAATTCTTCTCCTCCTCTTACACTTAGGAGATTATTGTCATCTTTAAGTTAACCAAACTAGATCATAGTGCAGGTCTCACTTCTAGACTGCAAGCAAGAAATGAAAGATGTCACTAAAACACATACGAGTCACAAGGCAAGAAAGCCAAACAGCTTGAGCTTTACAAACGAAAGAGATGAAATTGCCACAGTACTAAATAAAAGGATGAATTCAAAGCAAAGAACACAAACTACTTCTGACTATGCAAACCAGTAAGATAGTACAACTGGTAGAAGGCTGCTCGTACACTGTGCCAGTTACTGAACTAGCATGCACCAAAATAATTTGTAAATATATATGTATTGCTTTGAGCTCTTATTTTAAGAAAAAATTCAGTAGCATGCATGCTATAAATACTTCTGGATCCATCCTTGATGCAACTACACTGCAGTATTTGGAAATAAGTCTTTTATGCATTATTTAGTGTTTCAACTGTGGAAAAATACTTTCATAATACAGTAACTTAGATGTCTGAGATAATGCTCATGGGTCAAGTTCACAGATGATGTGAAGAATGATGTAACATATATATGAGACTTGCCATGTCTTACTCCATCTGTAGTTTTTCTTAATGCAAATCAACTCTTTCTAAATTACTGATCATTGATTTAATAGTCTTTTATATGTATCTGCATACATGTGAGTATTTTTTGCTACTATCAAGTGTATTGTCACATAGATCTTGTGTCCAAAGCTGGTAAAAGATAGTATTGGATGACTGATACATTACAAAATTATCAACACTTGTCCATTAAAATGTCAAAAGCAATCCATAATTTAAAAAATCACTTCTATTTATTATTTATTTAAAGCTTTTTGGAATTTGACAGTCAAAGAGAGGTGGGCTGAGATTAGCCCCTCCAGAAAAATAGTCCACATCTCACAGACTGCAGGAGATGAGGATAACCACAGGCTAAATAAACTCATTTAGCACACAACAGCTATACCCATCAGACCATAACATGGACTACATTTTGTTTGTGGGCTATTTATACATGCCATTACTAGAAAGAGACGTCTTTCACTTGCTGTATCTTAGTCTGCTATGCACTGAGTGCTTTAACTGCTATCATTACAAATGTTTACTCCTTCTCTAATGTATTATCAAATTGCACCAATTTTCATAATAAAACCTTTGCCCCCATATAAATAGTTTATTCGTGCAAATAACAAAAAGTAGGAAGAATTAAATAGGGTTTTTTAAGAAATTATATACACTGGGAAATATCAAGGGCATAATCAATTTTTTTTTAAAAAAGTTTCTACAACCCTGCTTACACTTGTTGAAACCAGTTTGTTGATTTCACTCTGCAATCACAAAAGCTGTCTTTAAAAGTATCTTGGGGAGTGCTTCCACATTGGTAGCTTAAATATTAGATACAGAGATTCTCCCATCATAGAAAAAATACATCAGTCCTGATGTCCTCCCTGTCTCTTAAGCTCTGGTAAGGGTGACAGTTCTGTAGCAAAGAATCTTTAATGGTGCTTGTAGGCACAGTGCTCATTCCTGGTAACAGGATGGTCAAAGCCAAAGTTTGGAACTACAGACAAGCTGAAACAAAAGGAAGGGGTACAAAGACAGTTTTCAGATGCAAAGGCCAGCCTCAGAGGAAAGCACTATTAATAATGTTTTGAAAGAGCAGTAAGGCTGAGAGAGCACTGTCCAATCAGTTATATGGAAAGTAGCTGTATAGGATATACTCTCCAATGCATTAGTGGAGCAACTGAACAGTTGTTTTATTAAATGATATTATGAACTCTCTGATCATAATCGCAGCTGCTACTTGTATCCCAGCAGACTAATATTCTCTGTTTTTCCCTGCTAAGGCATGTTTGGGACAATTGTGGGGGGATACACATGGGCAGAGGAAAATTGCAGTGAGAAGATGTGCCAGGATTCCACATTTCAAACAATATGTAACCAAATATGATGAAATAAAAAGTCTTTATTAATTTGGAAGTACGTTCCCAATTACAAGCAACTTATACAAGATGGAGTAGCTTCCTGTCTATATTTTGCAACAGATTTGCTCAGTAAAGGCTTTAAAAAAAAATTTCTGGGATACACACCCATAAGTAAATGTCCATGGCTGGGTGCCTAGAGCATTTTATACACTCACATGAACATCAGGTACTACAGGTACTTCCAAGAAAGTACAGATTTTGGACAAAGGAAGAACTAGTCTGGTAAAAAAAAGGAGACCACAGCTGCCATTTGCACCTGCCAAGTCATACTCACATCTCATCATCTGGTAAAGAAATAGTCACATCCCAACACAGTTCTCACATGCAAATCTCATTGTGCTTGGTCCCTTATGTTTCACTAGCCATTCCTGTATGACCATATTTGTACATTTATGTGTCTACCTGCAGTAGATATGGATTCTGGATCATTATTAGTTTTGAAAGGGTTTTTAATTTTAGAAAATGCAGTTGCAAAAATACTGTCAGACTCATATTCCAATTTAAATATTAGAATGATGTCTCATTGTCTTTCAGTATAAAAAAATTAGAAGAGATTATGATTTTTTTTAAATGATGCTACTTTTATATGATATTGCAAAGAGAATAAGGCACTTTCCTTTAAACTGATTTCCAAAGCTATATCTGAGATCTATATCTGCTGTTTATGGATCACAACTAACTTTATAGTCATGTATAAACTGTACTTCTGAGTGCTATAAGAGGTATCCCCTGTCTCACAATAAAAATATTATGGAACATTATATTTCCATATAGTAATGGCACTCTTATTTTACTAGTAGGAAAGGTATTGTACTAATTTAATTGACTAACATAAAAGTCTCACAAGCAAGATCAATATTTTATTTTCTCAACAGTTTTTGTCAATGAAGATTTAATTTCCCATGCAGAGAAGGTGTTTATATAGCTCACGGATATAAGTGGGGTGTGGTCTTTTCTGTGGAGCCCAGAGGTTTTGGCTTCCCCCCCTGCCCCAGTCCCACAACAGCATCAACACCAAAACACAAGTCTAGATGTCAGTAAATAGAAGATTTATTTGCAACCCTATAATAAACTCATCCCTTGATCCAAAATAATATAAATTGTGTGTGTTTTAGTTTATGCCTGAACTAAAGATTTCTGGCAGCTTAGCTGTGTTGGTTGGGATGTGAAGATAAGAAAACATAAGCAAAATGGAAAAAAAATAACTTAGCCTATTTCACAAGTTGACATCAGAAGTTAAATGCTTCTGTAGAAGGTATTACCGTAATCTCTGTTGTAAATCTAGAATGGTTGTTTTGATCTTTTTTTACATTGAATGTGAGAATGCAGAAACACATGCAAGTTAGCCTAAATACAATAATGTTTAAAGACAATAAAATTAGAATGCAGCAAATCTGCAATTATAATCAAGAACCTTGGCACAATGGACAGATATGTGAACTTTCCCTGAACCTAAAACCAAGTGCTGCTTGAGAGAAATTTTCAGCTGGTCTGGGTGAGCCGCCGATTTTGCGTGGAAGCCATTGGCAGTTTGGTGACCAGAGCCAGCTTTCACAATGAACTTCGCATTTGCTCAAAACCAAAACTCCCTGAAAATTCAAAGGTTGTAAATTAGAGACAGAACTTCACAAGTCTCTAATTAGACTATAATCTGTCCACAGAACAGATTTATTTACTGTTCTGTTAATCCTTACAGACTTCTCATCTAAAGGAAAGAAAAATATCCTTTCCACCTGTACTTACAGTCTGCTCCAGAAGTGACACCAGGCAGCACCAGACACAGGTTTTCCAGGCTACTGCTGTCATAAGCAAGGAGAAATACCAAAACCCATCAAAGTGTTTTAAAAATAAAGTCAAAGATGTAAACACAACCTCATTTTACAGTGTGAATGAAGAAAATAGTAAGTTCTGAAGCAAGTGAGGTTTGATGGAGTTAGATGGGAAAACTACAGTCGCTTTGGCCATTTCAGTAGTGGCTCCTGAGGAGAAGACACTCCTACCTATCAAAAGATGTTAATAATAGAAATTGTTATAATTATATACATAATTACTGCACACTTATAATTAATATCCAATGCTAATAAAGATGAAGCCTGTATAATATTAAAATAATGTTGCCATTTGCACCTCAACAGCATACTCATTTATCATTCTTTTAATTTTGGAACTTGCTTTGTGACTCTGAAGGTGGAGATGTGAAAGGAGAAAAGGAGCAGTAGCTGAAGAGCGTCTCCCTTCTCTGCTTTGTGGTACTGTGCTGGTTTGGGCTGGGGTAGAGTTAGTTCCCTTCATAGTAGCTAGTAAGGGGCTAAGATTTGAATTGTACTCAAAACAGAGTTGGTAATACCAAGATGGTTTTGTTATTGCTAAGCAGTGAGAGCCAAGGCCTTCTCTCTTCCGCCCCCACCCACCAGCGAGGGGCTGGGGTTGCTCAGGAAGTTGGAGGGAACACAGCCAGGACAGCTGACCCCAAATGACCCAAGGAATGTTCCATACCATATGGTGCCATGGTCAGCATATAAAAGCTGGGGAAAGAAGGCAGTGGGGCACGTATGGGGTGACATGTTTGTCTTCCCTTACAGCCAGGGCCCCATTTCAGCACAGCCCAGGGTCTGCCAGGCCACAGACACCACCAAGTCTGACTCCCTCCATGAGCTGGTGGCCCTGCTGGCCCTGGGCACAGCCCCTTGGCCAGCCAGCCTTTGCAGCTTCCTGGCACCCCTGCGTAACTCTCAGTTTGGCATGGCACTGCTGAGCAATGGGGGAACAGACTTGATCCTTCCAACTTGATTTTCCTCCCCTACAACACACAAACTTATAGAGCATGTTCAGGGCAAATTCTACTGAATGAAACATTTGATTTATGCTCCTATTGAGAGATTTACTGGCTCACAGCACAGAGACTATGTAAGTATGGTTAACTAACACTCCTATGTAAAAACTCTGGCTTGCCATTTTATTCTTCATTTTTATCTTGACACATCACCGTCACATTTGTTCAGGCCAGACAGAGGCACCTGTAAACTACCTTTGAGTTCAATATGCACACAGATTCTCAACATGGCTCTTAGAAACTCTTTATACCTATCCTCAAAGTTTTATTTTTGTATTCCTAGACTTGATAAATAGCATGCGTGGTGAGGTGGGAAAGGTGTTCATAATTTCCAGCTGAAGTATTGCCTGGTGAAGTGTCAGCTTGGGTTACATAACTCATATATAAACAGACTTTTTGTGGCTGGTAGGAGAATAATTGGTTCACCTCTTCTATTCCCTATCTCACACAGCTGCATTGGCCTCTTATTTCATTATTCAGTAAAGCTTGCAATGACCACCACATTCTTTAAAAATAGCCTATATAACATCAAGAAAAATCTCATAGATTAAGAAGATAAGGTCATTATTTAAACCCTAAAAGCTCCTCAGGAAGATACAAAGTGTTTATTGGACAACTACATTATTCTGAGGTTGGTCAAATCTGAGCCTTTAAGGATACTGCCACGGGAGAAAGGTTACTGTGGAGCTGAGCCTTTGGCCCAGGAGTCAGAGAGCCATTCAGCAGCTGCAAAGCTCCAGAGATCCCCCAGCCAGATACTGCAAGTGCAGTGGAATGACTTTGTGCATTAGGCATGAGATCATCTCCCCCAGTACTGGGCAGAGGAGTTCACGTGGAGAACCAGTACAGCACAACCAGTCAGCTGAGAATCCATGCCTTCTGCTATTACACACTAACCTTCCCAGATTAGCAAACAAAATCCCCAGGTGGTTTAGGCACTACTGCGATAATAAATCATTACAATTTCCCAGGGAATGAAGTCAAGAGGAGTGCCCTGACAGTAAGAATTCAAGGAAAGGCAACAAGGTTCCTCTGTGAGCTGCTTATTGCAGGAACCTCTACAATATCAATAGCTGCTCTTGAAGAGTTTCCTGCTTCCTGACAGTACGAGAGAAGGCAATGAGAAAAAGACATGTAGGGAGATGGCACTGCCACATGTAAGGTCCCCCTATGTGTTGTAGTGGTTCAGCCTGCAGGTACCTCCATCATTTCAGGGAGTACTCTTAAACTTTCTGGGACAGGATACAGAACAAGAGAGAAACAACTAACCATAGCACTGTGATACCATGCCTTTCATGAGCCACTAATGATGGTATGTGGTTCTTCTTACCTGGTGAAAGGACAAATATAAAGAAAATATTGAAGGTAATATACTGCCTGATATATACAGCTGAGAATTATTGCCGTAAGCAACCTCGTGCAGATAGTGCAAAGTGCATATATGCTTCACAAACAGAACATTGTACCATGAATCCTTCTGGTCCAACATGTTCAAGACTTCTAAAATCTTCACATACTTATGTATTAGGCTCCTCTATGCACTCTCATTTTCCTTTTCCACATCACTTCCACCTTTCCCACAGTTCAAAGGAAGGCATCTTTCCCATGCTTTTCAGCCCCAGACGTGCTTCTGGACTCTCTCCCATTCTCTCCCGGATGGTCATCCATCCATCCATCCATCCATCCATCCATCCATCCATCCATCCATCCATCCATCCATCCACCCACCCACCATTTCTTAGAGTTTTTCAGGCTAACTAACTATATCATACCATTAAAACAGATGTGTAAAAGTTACTCTTCAATGATAAATAGGTATGCAGTTGTTTTCTTTCTGCTTCTCACATGGACTTTTATAGGGGCATGACTTACAGATTTTTTCTTTTTTCACGGCGTGTAAAATGAAGACAATATTTAAATCCCCTCTCCTCTTACTGGAGGTATGAAAGCTAATTAGGGAATATGCAGAACAGGTTCTGGAGATGAGCAAGATTAAACATGACTGATATTTGTCTAGAAGCAGCAGCAATATCAGTAGCAGTACTGATGGCGGGAGAAGGACCATACCTATGTAGAGTGCACACATCTGCATCAACACAGATACGTTCCTATGCTGCTCTGGGTCTGCTCTCTTCCAGTGGGGAGCCTCTCCAGAAGAACAATGGAGAATTTTTTGTAATTCAATCATCCCTCTGTTGCATCCTATTGAACAATACTTGTACTAGAATACACTGGCAAATCACTAGGCAACAACTTCTTCGGGGTCTTTGTAAATACTACTATTTACATTACCCAAATTTAAATAACAGTAAATTTTCTTATACCCATATTAAAAGAGTGGATAGAAATATATCTCCTTCTGTTAACCTTCAGCTTAAAGCCTAATTCTCTCAAACATTTGAGAGAGCAAAATGAAATTGTACAAATGTCTATGGAATAGGAAATATAAACAGGAGATGTCTCTGAGGCCAAGCGAATGTGTGGAAAACCCGAAAGTTTCCTGCATAATTTTCTTGTACTGAATAGCATATATAGCTTGTAATAGGAAATTATTTTCTCATTCAGGTGTCCAATCAAAACTTATGTAAAGTCCCCCTATCCCAATTCCCCAACTGCATCATAGAGAGCAATATAATAAGGCCCCATTGACAAAAATATTCCTTGATTGCAAGGATTGTCGATATCCTGAAAATGAGTTTTCACAACACTAGAGGTGCACTTCAGCTCACTTTGCCAGGTGTTTGCATTGCAGTGATAATTTCCAGCACTGTGCTGGCTGCTGAATATGGCCCAAAATTGGAATCGCCCCCATAGGAGTATTTAGATTGCATAGGAAAACCTGGGCAAAGAATAGAACAGACTACCATCACAAAGAACACAGCAGCACATCCTGAATGCAAGCTGCATCAGAGCAAGCATGCAGGAGTCATTTTTACAGCTTTATACCAGCAGAAGTTTCCATATTGACATGCAGGAAAGCTCAGGGAGAATCTCAGAATCAAGTCTCCTCTCTAGTTCAAATCTGTATTTTAGGGGACTCTGGGGTAAACACACACAGTGCCTCCTGCCTTTTCACTGGGGTGTTTCCACAAATGCTTCCCTCAATCTGAATCTATCTCTATGCATGAGTTTGATAGTGACTCTCCATCATCCTAAGCAGCTGATGAGTCCTGGTCTACAGTTTGCTAATGAAGGCAGATTTCCTGCATTCCTCACTGAAGGCACAGTCTAAGCCACTTAGTGCTGGTGTCTTTCACAGCCTTTCTTTGTTTTTCCTGTGTATGCAAAAGGGGAGATAGGGAAACAGGTCAGAGAGAGAGGCTCAGCTCATCAGCAGCATCTGACCCCTCACAAAACTTAGAGGTTCACATAGGCATGTGTGGCACTCCAAATGCTGAGCATGAAGCCCTGCAAAGGTGACTGCCCACACTTGCACTGAGTGCAGGCTGCCCATCCAAAAAGCATCGCGCATGTGAAAATAGCTGCCACACACAGAAGCTACTGCCACTTCCTTTACTCTGCTTTTCTTTGGTAATCACTGCTTCAGCTGTCCACAGTTTTAAAAGGGTGGTGAGAGAAGGCATTGTCCTAAAGTAAAGGAAAGAAAGGAAAATCCTGCTTCTGAATGTGTCATGCTGTGAGGACACCAACCAAATTGCTCCTTGTTACAATTACTTTAGTGAGCTGACTGTGCCAGAGTACCAGAGGAAAAAGTACCACCTAAACAGAGACTTGCTCTTGATATCAATTTATTGACAGAAAGTTGAATTTCTACTTTCTGTTGCCAATTATCCCTTACATAACCAAAACAATTTCCTCTTGATATTATCATAAGTTTTGAGCAGTGTTCTCTTCTCCAAAGGCAAGACAACTGAAAGAAAACAGTGATTTCAGACATCCTTCCCTCCAGGTACTTGGTTTGAATGATACAAAGCTTGATTTTCAGCAGCTACTTTAAAAAGTTTCCAAAAAGTAGAAGCTCTCAAGTTGGGCAAATAGTTGATGCTAAAAGTACTAGTCACATTTGAAAATGTCAGCCCTTGTATTACAGGCAAACAATGACCATGAACTACAAATTATGTTTGAGATTCTTGTTTTTTTAAAACTCATGATGCTAAAAAAAAACCTTTAATTGATCATTACCCATTTTAAGGGAGTTGGGTCTTTTCATCAATTTAATGTGATTACTCCAGTTTTGGCAAAGATTTATTCCCTAGTAAAGGCAAGGAGTCTTGGTCTTATTTGTGTAGGCAGCACAAATTCAGACTGCTTCCCATTCCCTAAGGCACAGCTGTACTGCCAGTATAGCTCCCCTGCACCAGCTGCAGGAGCACTAATCCTCAAACTGTCAGTGGAACTCAGACACCCCAGTGCTGTCCATCCCAAGAGCCCTCCAAGGAGAAGCTGGATCTCACTGGCTCTGCGGGTTGCTCGCTCTGAGAGCTGTAGCCTGTTGCATAATGAAGCAGCACCATATGTTTATGTACCAGACCTTCCTAAAACATGTGAGCATTGCCCTTAATCACTATTATTTATGATTAATAAAGAAATGGAAGAAATGTGAATAAGGAATATGTGATAAGAACAAAAGATGTCTGTGCCCACTGACATTGTCGGTAGAATCCTGCTGTCATTGCACTCCACTGGGACTACAGGCCTGGCTTAATGCAGCCTGATTGCAGCTGTGTCTGCTTTGGTTTCCTGAAAGAACTTGCAAGTCTAGCACGGTAACTTGTCATCTGCAAGCCAGGAGTTTTATTCACAGTTTGCTAGAAGCCACATTAAATAGCAACATCAGTCTGGAGATCAGCTTCTGCAGCAATGTTCTTATCCTTAAGCCTGTGCAGATGGGTGATTCCCTGTGTGCTTGCTTTAATGGCTGTGCTGCTGAAGACACTAATATCCTAAGACATATCTCTCCAGGGGGCTCTTGATATGAGAGTAAAATGAAATTTGTGTCCAGTTTGCCAGGGCCTCACCAGTGCCCTAACAGCAGGATGCTGTATTAGAAAGACAGTCTTCACAGGTGCACTTTTCACAAAAAGACTGTCGGAAAAACCTGAAACATAGGCATTCTTTAACCAAGCTCATAAATAGCGAATTCTCCAAACAACTAGAAATATTTATGCTTCCTATTTTCTTGGAGTTCAGGAATTCGTGGCTTTGTTACCAGTGCTGCCTGTGAGGTTATTGAGAAATTAATTCTACTGTCAATGTGTATAGACAGAGCTTTGCTATAAAAATGCACCCAGATACTATGTATTTTGTCTTCCTTTCCTCCCTCCAATCACTGTGCTAACAATATGACTCTTTACTATCAGTGCAACTTGCGATTATGTAGTGATAAGCAATCCACACTCAATATGCCATCCTATTAGGCAGTGTTAAGTTATTACAGGTCGTATTGCTAAGCCTAAATAAGACCTGACAGAAAAGCTCATTAAATCTGAAAAATACTCAAACGGAAAAAAAAAAAAGAGCCCTTTTCCTTTCTTCCCCCCTAACTAGATTGAGGTACTTAGCTCAAAGCTCCCAATCACCTTTGTGAGAAAAACCTCCTATGGCAAGGG
>VZTX01018431.1:70000-72343 GCA_013400915.1 Pardalotus punctatus
TGTATTTAACAAATAAAAAAAAAAAAAAAGACACAAAGCACACATAAGTGCCTCTCATAACGCGAAAGATTTCTGTTTAATTTTGTTTAAGTGTTCTGTGCTATCAGTTGCTTCTTGAATTAAATGAAAAGCAATTTCAGTGGTAAACTGAACCCTTAAATGTAAGAAAAAAATTCCATTTTCTTTTGAGCTATGATCTTAAATTATAGCACTGCCCACTAGAGCTGTTTGAGCTCAGGTTGTATTGCTGTATTTGTTAAAATAAACCCTTTACTTAAGCAGGATTATGATTTGGCCACAACAATACCTAAAAGAATAAAAGGTGACAGGCAAACTCTTAGTCTGGGAAAGATTTTTTAAATTTTTTTTAAAGCATATTGAAGATAAAATCCTCCTAAGTTTATCACTTTAAAGGGGATATTGTTAATACTGTTGCTTATTAAAACAAACATATTTTGACAGCTGCTTCATTTGATCACAAGTACAATTTGGATTTTTAAATTATTTTTGTTTGGAGTAATTTTTAAAACACAATACAGATCATGTCCATTGTAAGAAAGCATTTGTAATTACTGACTGAAAATTCAGTGGTGATTTTTAGTATTTGAATAACTGAGATAAATTAAGATGACAACTCAAGAGCACAAAACCTTTTCCACATTCTTTTTGCATTGCTTAAAAGTCAACTTCATACCAAAGTAATAGTAAACAGTCTATATATATCCTTGAGCATTAGAATCATATAGGAATCTAAGTAAATGCTCTAATTTTAAAAAAAGTAAAATCTTATACTTAAAGCTGAATTTAAATAGTCACAGCTGATGTAAAATGTCCCTCACTGGTATGTGGCAGCCATTTTAGGTATTCAGGTTGTTTTGTTGTTTTCTACTAGTATTTATACAGTAGAAATATAAATGCTTGGAGCATGGGGAATCCAATCAGCATATCATAAATACAGCGCAGCTTTTCAGGATAAGAGGTGAATTTTTGATTTTCCTTTGAAAATAACATCTTCGAGGTTTTTAAATAAGATCAGAAAAATTTAAATTAAGAAAATCAGGCATATAAGTATGGGACCAATATTCAAACTTTCCCTAAGAATGTTTTGTCCTTTCAGCACACTAAGGCACTTGAAACATTTTGGAACATTAATTTAGTTACTCCATGTCTGTAAGAAAAGTCTGTAAAATATTTCTTATTCTATGTCTGACTATTTGTTCTGTAGGCAGCTCTATGGTTTCTAGCTCTCTAGTAGCTGAACTAACAAATGCAATAATTTTCAGACTTTGCCCTCTTGAGCCAAAGCAATAGTCTATAATGCTTGTGATTTTAGCTACCTATTTAGAAGTTAAGGAAGCAGAACAGAAAAAAAACACCAGAGTCTGAAGAATTAAAGGTAATTTCCATTTTAATTCCAAGCTACTTGGAATTGTGTTGTGTGAATCCTAACCTAATAATAAATGGATGAGATTTAGAGGTTCAGCTTGAATACATTCCCACAGCTGCTCACACGGCCCAAGTTGCAACACAGTCATGTCTCTCCCAGTTCCTGTGTTTTTATCTGAATGAGGACCATTTGCCCCATTTCTCCCCAGCTGCATTTTAAAAATGGAGAAAACTTGCTACTTGTTTTTGGCTCTTAATTCAAGATTATTCCTGCCTGTCTTCATCCCATCAGCTACCTTTTTTCTACCCCAGAAAACCCAACTATTACAATTTTAAGGCCCTTCCTGGTTATGAATCCCCCATAAATCACCTTTTCTTCCGCATCAGCTCAGTGCCAGTGACGGCAGCTCCCATTCCTCCTCACCAAAGTTTCCTGGAAGTACCTTTATGCTATTTAGCAGACTGCCCCTCATGCTTCAGAGGAGTTTTCCACCAAGTTTACACAGCCATTATTTCATATTCCTTCAGCTCTTTTCCTGAAACTTACCTATGCTGTCATCCTGATAAAGAACCCAACAGTAGATTTTGTGTGCTGACTTGTATCTATTATGCTAATGATAATAATTTCCCTGTTTTTTGATGCTCCTACATTGTGTTGTATTCATCTGCTATTTCTTGTTGTGTTCACAGATACTCCCAGAAAAAACACTTAACTCAGTGTGAGTTAACTCATTGCTTTCAGAGGTTTTGGATCAGGTTCCTGGATGTTCAGTCTTTCCCATTTGATAGTACAGTGGGGGACCTGTCCAAGTAAATGGTAAAATTGATTCTATTTTAGCTTTCCTCCAGCCTGCGTCTCAATAGTAGACCCTACTATTTGGTCCTGGGGGAATGGTGAAGACCAGCCACTGAACGCTTTTTTTTTTTTCATTTAGAATTAAACTTAAAATTAAGGGG
>VZTX01018431.1:72399-183896 GCA_013400915.1 Pardalotus punctatus
GGGGGGGTGTGGTTGTTCTTTAGACATTGTTTTGAGAACACTGAAGCTTTGTTCCATGGCAGCTCTTCTTTTATCCTAAATCCATGTAACTTATTCTACTTTAAATATTCAGTTAGGCATCCAACTGACTTTGAATTAGAATAGCCTCATCCATGGACATTTGAAATCCAAAGGCTCTACTGGACCTAGACTTTTTCCAAGACCTACCCCAAAATGGAAAGAAAAGGGCTTCTCAAACTCAGAGCACAATTAACCCCATTTCTACTGGTGACCTCATTAAGTGCAGCGCTGCAAGACCGTGTAGAGTCACACAGAAACTTATATTTAAGTTACAACACTGACTCCGTATTTCTGCACCAAATAGTTCAAACGGAATGTATACTTAGACGTCAGTGGAAAAATGGGAGGCCCCTATGCAAAGATACACAAAGGACCCACTTCTACCACGTCCCTGTTCCAGGCAGAGGTGACCCAGAAAGGTCCTCCTTATCTCCCTGTCAACCATCAGAGAAAGAATAGCAAATTTTAAAAGCAGTTCTGGAAGAGTTTGCAAGTTGGCACAAGAGCCTGTAATGGTTCTAAACCTTTAACATTATTTTAAGGCTATATTTAAATATATATGTGTCATTTAAAATAACTCACATGCCCTCCTCCCATTTGCTATTATTCATTTCAGCACCGATGCAACAGCCAAATGGTTTACCAGCCTGTGTCGCTAACACTTGCATAATAACTTGAGATCTCACAACCCCTCTATTTATCAAGCAACAATGTTACCAAAAATAACTATATGCATAGCTATAAGGGGAGTTGGGGAGGGGGAGAGGGGGAAAGGGGATGAGGAGATTTGTCAATACAGTTTGAAACCTGCAATAAAGAGCTAGCGTTGAAGCTTTCACAATGTGTAAGTCACTTTTCCTGATGGGCACTTATCACAAGGTGGAGACAGAAAAAGAAGGGCTGTGCAGGCCCTTGGAGAGGCACCAGGACTGCCAGGTCAGCATGAGGCTCCACAGCAGTGCCACTGCACATGTCACTGTGAACCAGCAGCAAGGAAAATGGGGGCGACGTCTCAGGCAAGGTCCACAATGTCAGTATAACAAACCCACAGAAGCCCCTTGCCCCCTGCACCTTCCTGACCCAGCAGTAATTATTTCCTTTGCTATGGACCTGTCCTTAACACCATTATTCACAGCACAATAATGTGTTCTAGTGCAAAATGTTTTTACTGCAAAATACAAGAGGTTAATAAGAAAGGAATGTTACTGCTGTGTCCGCTGTCCACTCACTGTCCACGTACTTTTCTCATGTGTGTGTCTGTGTGTCTGTGTGTGGCTTTTCTTTTCAAAGCTTCAGCATTCCTGGGGGTGGGAGGGAAGAAGGAAGGGAGGCAGCAGCTCTTTAGAAAGGCTGCTTTATCTGTGAAGTTTACAAAATACCATCAGCATTGCTGAACTAATGAATAACAAGAATGTGTTGTCTCTAGCTTTTATGCAGACTGTTCTGAAAAGATTCAAAACTGTGTGGGACCTGCAGTGTTGATCTGCCTATTCCAGGTACAGCTTCAATGATTTTTATCTCAGCTTGGAACACAGAGTGTGTTCTGATACTAATACTGATAAAAGCATAAAGGCTGATGCCATCTGCCATGGCAACTATCAAGATGGCAGCTGCTTTTCATCAGCTTTATCTGAACTTTGCGTTAACGGGAATTCAGACACTGTGGGTGCATTTTCAAAAAGGACATAAAAATGATAGCACTCCTCTGAATAAAACCAATTCATCAAATATCAACCTACTCTCATCTCCTTTATCTTCCTGGTAAGAAAAACGAAAAAGGGGGGAAAATTCCATGTGTGCTCTCTTTAGATCACCTTGTCTCTCTTTATCAGCCCTGTCTCTGATGCCAGTGGTATTAGATGCTTCCCCTCATACAGCAGCAGCAGCAGCAGCAGCAGCAGCAGCAGCAGCAGCAGCAGCAGCAGCAGCAGGGCTGTAACCCTAAGAGGCTGTGACTTTGAATCCCAGCACTGGCATCACTGCTACAAATGGGATTCAAATGTGCAGTGTCTGAGGGCAGTGCAATCAACAAAATAGCACACTAGTGTACAGAGCCTACCTCAGGTAATAATAGAGGCTTTTCCCAAAGAAAGAAAAAAATTAAATAAAAAAAAAAAGAAAGAAAGAAAGGGGAGAGGAAAAAAGAGAGGAAAAAAATGAACAAATGAACTAGTAGTAATTCTAAGGGGCCCTTTTTATTTCCTCAGAAATGGTTTACAGCAGGTACACCTTCCACGTTCATTAGCAGTGCTAGAACATGACAATTCACTACAGAAAAGATGCTAATTGCAGCACACAGGCTTTGTGTTGCTGGCTATAAAAGCATATATGAAATATAAATATAAGATGGTAGTATACTAACATATTAGAATGCTGTTGCACTTCTACTGATTTTGCTATTTTCCAGAAGGTTATTTTCCCTGATTTTTTTCCTCTGCTAATTAAATCTTTATTTGATTTATTTTTTTGGTTTAAGTTAGCATCTGGCTCTATCCTTCTCAGAATGAATTTTATTGAATTTTAAGTAGATATAGATATATAATGGATGTATCTAAACAAAAAAAAAAACCAAAAACAAACAAAAAAAATATGCTATGATGCTAAACTATACCTATAGCATTATCCAAAAATTTACAAAACATGTTCTCAAAAATGTTTGTTACTACTACAGATTGCTTTGGCAAGTAAGACTAAAATGCTTGAATATTAGTGAAAGAAAGCCTAATTAGAAAGCTGAATTAGACACAAAAAACAAGTTTGACATAGAGAAGACAAGGACCAGAGACAGGATTGTGCAAAATACTGAGTGACTTCAGCTTTCCAAGAAGTCAGTGGCAGTTGAGGGAGCTCTCTGGCACCACAAGTCGAGCCCCAAGGGACAGAGTTGACTTGAAGCAAGAATAGCAGACCAAATCATCAGCTATTGTAAATCATTTTAGCACCAGAGCAGTCAAAGCTAGGGTCTGAGCTGGGCCAAAGGCATGGCAGCTATTTGGCACAGAAGATCTCAAGGGTAACAGGAAGCCACGGATCCACATCTAAATTAAAATTATGAACTGTATTAGTAATAAAGCCATCAACTAGAAAATATTTTTGTTACTTCTCAATATTTGCATCTGGAAACAATATTACTAAATAGCTGATTCTGCCACAACAACATGGTTGTTGGAAGTCAGGAAGGACAGAAATGTCTGAGACTTAGAAAAGAGACTATTACGTTTTCCCTCTGCAATCCACCATTTCAAATATGTACTTATTTTCCCTTTCTGTTGTTATGTACTAAATGAGGCTAGTAGGCAGAGTAAGACAGCCTACATGTTCAATATTGTGAAAAGCAAGAGGGAAAAAAAAATAGTGTGAAACCCCCAAGCTTTCTCTAGATTTTGTTTCCCAGTGTTTCCAATCCAACCCAGATCCTTGGTTCCTGCTGGGACACTGTTGAGGCACTTAAATTAAATTTAAATTTAAAGTAATTTAAATTTTAAGTAAATTTAAATTCAAAGTAATTTCATTTCAGCAAAATTCTCAGCCCTAAAACTAAAACATAAAAAATGATAGCTGATATCTTTGTTTAAGGTCTTGTAGGGTGACCTCAAGAAGACCACCGCATGGAGGTCTTACTATCTTCCTCCAAATTGTGTTTAAGATGCCTCTGAACATTGAGGAATTTGAACTACTGAAACTTTAGTAATCCTTACTACAGGGACAGGAGATTTCAAATTTTTAAGCACTAAAAACATTTATCTAAAAAAAAAAATCTCTTGCACTAGAAAGTAACAGCAATAAAACAAAAGCACAGAAAAAAAATGAAGCAAGTAAAGCATAAGCAGAACTGACACTATGCAGACTTTTAGGATGCAATTCTGTATCTGAAAATGTCAATTCATCTCTTCCCTGTGCAAGAACATATTATTAATGTTTAATGCCTACAGCAAAAGATAAACACTTTCTGGAATGGGGTGAATGAAAGTGTGCACAGAAGTACCACATTGCTCTGTAATGGTGACCCTTCTTGGGAGCTACAATATTTATTTTTCAATAAAGAAAGCAAGAAGGAGACTTAAGTTTTACCAAAAGAGGGATAATTCCATTCTCTAATAAACCCACCTTCATAATTCTTCTCATTCTTTCTAACTCTATGGCTTTACATTGCCATCTATTACTTTTATCATTTGAAGGCAATCAGAGTTTTGCCATTAATTTCCAGGCAAGTAGGAGTGGTGAAAAATGTCATAGCTTCTGAAACATTTTGTCCAACACAAAGACAAGAAATGCAGTCCTCAGATTAAAGTGTTCAGAGAAGACCTCCACCAAACTTGTGGCAGATAAAACACTATCTCATGTGTGTTTGAAGAGAGAAACAATTATTAGCTATGCAAGCAGATCATAAGCAGGTGATCAGGAGGCCACTTTCAGAATAATGGGTACAACACTGAAAAGGGTATTACAGAAACTTAAAAGGTACAGCAGAGGATGGCAAAAACTATATGACAGCTCAAGGACCTGAATTATTTGAAACTTTTGAAACAGTTGCCTTATGTTCTTCAGTAAGGAAAATAAACAAAATAAATACAGGTAAAAGCAAAGAAAAATTGAGAAATCCATTACCTAAAAGATTGTCAAGCTGGAAAAACAAAGTCAGTGAGAAGCAAGCTATTAAAAATGGTATGATTAAACTCTGTTACACTCCCTATGGAAGTCAGTGGAGCTTGCCACCAACTTACTAGATTTGCAGTGTTGTTCCTGGAAGTGGGATTCCTTCAAAAGATGGAAGAAAAATATATAGGGCATGTACATTAAACACTACATATTGCACAGTCTTTGCAAGTTTTAAAGCAGTTAGATAAGTTTTTGGAAAAAAATCTGATAGTAGCTTTGCTAATAAAATTTTTCTGAAATCATTGGGGATTGGTTTAGAACAGTAGGGGTACTAGACCTGTATGATGAAACTACATATGGACATTTCCATTAAAAAATAACAAGACCCCAGTACATCCATAATCACCTGCTACTCACAATGCCCTACCACCAAAACACATACTGCTGCAATATATTTCATACAGCTTCAATGGACCAAATCTTCAGTGGGATTTAGGTAACCATCTGCATCCTTTTGCACCTAAATGGCTTTGAAAATATGGTGCAACTGGCCCAGGTCACTCCTGATATATGATTTGTCTTGAAAGCATGCTCCTCAGCAAATATAAAAAGTGCAGTAATACATGGACACACAGGACTGAGCTTTGAAATAAGGCAGATTTTATAGAATTTTGTCGTTAAATGTTGAGATTTTGAGATGGAGCACTGAGGTGTTCTCATTAAAAGACTGATAAATTGTAATTATGCTTACTTTTTTCCTTGTTTGAACTTTCAAATTGTAAAATTTAATGCAATATGCAGGTTTGGAGAGGAAACAGACTGCAGTTCTCTGCAGTATCACATCCTTTCACATAAAGTGGCCTTTGACCTCTGTCCACAGCCTTATACAATGTCAGGTCTGTTTGCATGCAGCAAGGAGTCCCATTCCTGTTCCAGTGGGACTATGTGAACAAGGAAATATAAAATATTGCTCTATGTTAGCTATAATGGCCAAAAAAAAAAAAAAAAAAAGCCTGGCATTAGAATTATGTTGACATAGTAATATCACATTGTAACTGTGCCACCAAAGTGGGGGCTCTGCATGGTCCTGCTCTTCAATCAGTCTGCAGTTGCAATGGTCTGGTAATGGGGTCTCCATAGAGTCACACCAAAATTACTTTCCCCATCCTCATCTTCTATTGTGACGGCATTGAAGCAGGGTCTTCACAGATGCGCCTTCCAGTCATTATTCATCATCCCAAAACTGGTATTCTGCTAAATAAACTTTCTGGGACTTTTTAAATGTGATATGAGCACATCATTTGAGCAAACTGGAAGTCGGTTTGACATGAAAAAACGTGAAGAGAAGAAAGTTGGATAGCTGTTTTGAAAATACAAATATTGGGACTGCTATGAAACCTTTATAGTTCTCAGGGCCTAACTCCACTTAAAGGATTAAAAACTTAATCCTGAATTCTTTTTGAAGGGGAGAGACCCAAGTAATGCATATATTTTATTTTAAATAAAATATTCCACAGCTTATTCTGTGGTTTGGGGAAAAAAAGAAGGTGAAAACGTAAGTGTGCTTACTTGTCATTTAATATATTACGGAGCAGGCTCCTCCTCATATACACACTCATTGTAAGAGCATAGCTGCAATGGCTCTGAAGCTGGACAGGCTTCCACTTTGGGCTTCATCTAGAGGAAAACAACTTGTTCAAGTTCATGAAAGAGATTTCAAAGATCTCTACCTACATGTTTCAAGGATCAACTAAATTTTCTAAGAGAGATCTACTTTATCTGTGTCTTGTCCATATGTGTGCTACTGAAAAATAAAGCAGAGAGTATGTAGTAAAACAGCATTCAGCTGTGTGTAGGAGACTGGACTTGTCTCACCTTCAGCCCTTACAGCAACTGTGCAGCCTGTGCTTGGGCTGAATTGAATCATCCTCACTCAAGGGCAGCAAGCCCTCCCTTCACACATTTGAATACATAGCCCAGAATACCAAAGCACGAAGAATAAAAGTAGTAACTTTCCACAGTTTTCAAGGAAATAGTGCTGTCGGTAGCAGAGCAGGCTAACGGCAACAGGAGAAATAAAAGAAGAACAAGGGCAGAATGCGCTATTCCCACAGATAATTTGATCACATCCCAGGAGCACAGAGTACTTGATGTTACCCCAGGTTTCAACAGGGTTTTTTTGGCATTCCAGGAGGAGACAGCGCAGTGAGCATGACTCACACCACCTGCTCACCTGAAAACTGCCACAGCCTACCACAAGTTTTAAAATCAATAAGCATTTGTGTCTTCAGGTCACAAACATTTTCTGTATAATTTACATAAAGAGTCTGCAACAGAAGGAAAAAGAAAAAAATGCCTATTTTCTCAAGTTATTGCAGAAAAATTGAACAATTAAGAGATCTTTCACCTGTTAAAATGCACAGAAAAAGTAGAAGTTATTTCTTTTTACTGGCAGAGATCACGCTGGGTCTGGAATTTAAGATACAGATTGATTGATCTCTTTAATCTAATATTTGTTCATGGGGAGGCTGTTATCTTTATTGTGGTGACACCTGCTAGTGTCGTTATAGTTAAAGGCTTACTGTATTTCTATTATAAATACCAGGTTGGGGTTTGATATATCAGCAGGTTTGTACTGCACTGGGCTAAACACTGGCCTGTGAGTTGTCACTCCTAAGGCACACAGGCAATTTTTTTAAACCCAAATCTGATTCCGTTCAGGGCTTTTTTCTCTAATATAATTGCTAAAATACTGAGGGAGGAAAAAACAGTTGAAGTAGCATGGATTTCATGAAGCAGCTGATACAGAGTCTCACTCTCGAAGCTTTATACTCAATGTAAATTAAAATCAATGTGTGGAGATGGTGTCACCTGCCTTGACAAACAGGACAAAAAACCACCCAGAGATGTAGTTTGAAGTGATGTGACATATCTTGTGCTCTACTGAGGCCAGTTTGAGCCACCCTGCTAATACAAAACAGTCCAAATGCCAGCAGAGCTCGGTGCTTTAGGAGCACTCTGCATAAAGGAATGCTCCAAAGGCACAAGTGGCTGCCTCATATGCACTAACCATTGGTGGAGGGGCAAGCAACAGTCAGGAAAAAATGAGTAAATGTTCCTGTTTGTTGAAGTGGGTAAAGCGTTTGCTGTGCAGTTTAGTTGAGTTTGAATTGCAGCACTGGGGGTGATGCCGTGTCGCTTGGAGCACAGTGGTGTCAGTTGGGGCATTTCTGGGCATCAGCAGAGACTGTAAATGGGGGTTGACCCAGGGCTGCTCTGCCCTCTGTGAGAAACTACAGCAGCAGTTAATTTAATGTCACAGAAGGGTAACAAAGGCACCCTTAGGCTAATTTAGTGCATCTTTCTAAGAAGTGGAATAAATTATTCCAGCAAATCACCACACTGACATGGAAAATACTACTTCCAGGACAAGATCTAGATTTCTTAGTCTTCTCCATTTTTCTCTTTAACTTTAATTTTTTAAGTTTTTTTCCACTCCCATATCAGTTTTCACAGCTCCACTACGTGTGTTTCCACTGTCTCACTCCATTTCTACACAGCCCACTATCCTCTGTCTTTTTACAGAGATGAGCAGGTCTCAAATATGATAATATGCCACATGGTAAGAAATTCTCTCTAAAAAGCTGGCACCTACATTCTGAGTAGAAATCACGTGTGCTTATCTCACTTTCATACACAGTGTGGGTGCTGGTGTGCATGTGCCCACACAGATTCCTTGGGCTAATATCCAAAACTCACCCCCTCCCTCGGATCTTCCTCTATTTTTAACTCAGACACACCAAATACAGACTTGAGCCTGAGGTTTCCCCTAAACTGGCTACTTCTAAGGATCACTCCCCAAACTCCTCTCCATGAGCCTCCTCTGGTCCTGGCACCTGAATTGGTGCTCAGGAGACCTACCCAATTTTCTGTCATTATGGGTCAGACACGGGACTTTATGATCATGCAGGTCCTAGAACACCATTTGCCTTTGTACATGTATCTGCAATTAAATACATCCATTTTACATTCAACACACACAAAACTGGGGAACAGAGAAACACCATCTCTGCAGAAAATATCATCTTCCTTTATCACCCCTGCAACACAACTCAACGTTTCTCCATAAAGGGTAGATGAAATGGTAAAATAACCCATTCTACAATGTCTGTTCTCTTGCTCTACCTCTAAATGAAATAGCATATTCTTCCCTGTCATTTTTATGGTTTTATATATACACACACACATTGGTCACATGCCTGTGTTTTTTATGTTCCAACTGACAAACTAGCTTTCTACATGCCTTTTACCTTGTTCTCTGTCTTCAGATTCTTCATGTAATTTCTACTTCTCCAGGAATTTCACCAATTCATCACAGTGAACATGGTTATTTTTTAATTGCTATCCATACTGTAGTAAATATAAATGACAAAAATCATCAAACATATGTTGCTTAAGTTGTATAAATATGCATATATGTTAAAGATGTGGTAGCAGGCAGGTGCACAGGAAATCTTCATAAAGTTAACAGCTACTGCAGCAATAATAAACTGATGTTACCCTTTCAAATGCTAGTCAGGATTTTGCAAGCATTAGCCACCACCGTGTGATTTGAGTAGTGCCACTAGTATTGATATCGTCAAGCTGGCAACTTGTCTCTCCCCCCGGCCCCAGTCTGCCCCTTTTTTCTCACAAAGAAATAGAATGAGTTTATTAAAGTATAGATGCCATTTTCATCTCGCAACGTTAACTGTGTTGTCTGTATCCCAAAGGTACTGAGCCAGTCAACGCAAACAGCTGTGCCACCTACTTGCAACAGTTGTACACCCACCACAAAGCACGGGTAGGAGGAGCAGGTTAAAGCAAACCGTAAAGCTGCTGGTGTACCTCACTTTGCAGTTTACCCATTAGCTCGAGGGAAATTTCATCCCTTTGGAGAATATGCATTGTATGTAGAGCTCATAGCGGAGAGTATTCTTTTGCTCTCATCTCCTATAAACCACCTACTGCATTTTTATGTTCTACAATCACATACACCAAAACAGTGTTTAGCAAATTAACATCAAGCTAAATAAAAGGCATATCAACCAACTTAGCAGGCAGCTTTTAGATGCTTCTCTGCTGAGGATGTTGGGTGATCCGTAGGCTGAGAGCAGTTTTCGCCTCATATTTTCATTATTTGATTTTAGTTCAATTGGATAAGTTACACAGGAAAATTAGTTCATTTTCACAAGTTTTATCAGTAGCCCTGAACTGATATGCAGAGCTGCAACGTGAAGGAATAAGGCAAGCTCATGGAGTGAGACACTGATTCAGCATACCTCCAAGGGCAGCTACACCAGCGAGATATCTATGTAAATGACAAAACTGCCCTTTCACTCCTTCCCTTCATGAGGAGAAGCCCTGGCTGCAGAAACTCTGTGCACAGCCCCCAGACAAGTGCATTTTATGTTTGTGCATGCACATGTGTGTGTGTGTGTTGTGGAGGGAGGGGGGAACACACATGGCTGTCTCTGGGCAAGTGCAGTGGATTTTTGATCTCCACTGCAGATAGATGCACATAGTTTGATTTATGTGACAGTCAGTGGAAAAACACCTTTCCCCCATCTCAGGCCTGAAGTCTTGCTCATTGTAGGCCAGATACAACGTATGTGTTCGGCACAGGTTTTGTCTCAGAAATGGGATGTGACGAGTTGCAAAAAAATAAGAGAAGTAGCACTGGTATATGCATGCAAGAATAAAGTCAGGCACTTGTCCAGTATTTATAAAGGTCCTGCTACACCCAACACTAACAGTGTCTCACAAAACAAGATACTAGACCAAGATTTCCCTGCATCATCATTATATTAAAATTAACATCCACAGCACAAACAAAGCACCTGCAGTTTTCCGAAGTGATGTTTATTTGAGGACAGATCTACGTATCAGTGAATGTCTAGACCTTCTAATCCTGATCCTCTGATACAATAACAGGAGCACAATCAGTACTAAGTGCTCATTTAGAAAAAGAAATACTTGTAACTACAGCACAATTAGTTGTGAGCTTCTTTCTGCCTCTTCAATATAATTAACTAGGGCTTTATCTTACCATTATCCTTCTATGCACTAGGGACTCAATCTAGGAACTTTTTACTCACAGGACTCTAATATACTCTTATCTTTTTATATTAATTGAGTTATCTTATACTGTCACAGAGGTAGTAGCTGAACTAGAGATGCAGAGAGAAAACTTTTGTCACTCCTGAATCTACTTGAACCCAAACAACTTTAACTAGGGGAGTGTTTCATCACCTAGTTCAAACCTTTCAGGGGTCTGGTTTTCTGGTCCCTGGAGTGTGACCAGGGAAATCCCACTGCTCAGAACAGCTCCATATTCACACTCAAATCACGTTAGAGTTATTAAAAAAATGGTTGTCTCACTTTTTCTTGTGAGCACTGATGACCATTTCTGATCTGGGAAGTCATTTCCAGCAAAGCTCACTAGCATATGACAGTGCACAACATTGCTGTAGCAGGAATCCCTGTACAGATTAAAAAGTGAGACTAAAAACATGCATGGGCCAGGTAACTAAACCCCAATGTGCTTTATTTCTGTCTTGTCTGCACCATGCTATGTGCTGCTGTCAGTATATGCTTTCCCAAAGCTGTATTATATTCAGATTTCTCACTGTCAAGGAAATTATTGTTGCTAAATCCCATTCCCCACACACCCCAAAAGTTACTGCTTAGTGCAACGATTACAGTCATTCACACGACACTAATCTTTAAGTTATACTGTTTGATGCAATGATGGAAAAGAACAATAAACTGAAAAGCAGGAAAAATGGGAGTTGCAGCATTCAGGTCTGCAGTGATACACACCCTTAGCAAGACCAAGAGAGCGATGCTCCTAACTAAAGCAAAGGGCCTGACCCAAGGGTCATCTTCAATTCAGAAACATCTGCTGTGCTTTTCCTTACCATGACCTTCTGAGGTTGGCTTATCGAAGCATCAGCCTTCCTAGACTGACATGTAACCACTATAATACCATGGAATGATCACATGAGGAATTGTTTAAATTGACAAAGGCCAAGAAATTCAAGTGGACCAAAACTCAAGATCTGACCTCTAATTTTATAAACAAGCAAGGAAAAATTTCTAGCCCTTGCATTTGCAGTTCACTGCCCTTTCACTGCAGTAAAGGACTGAGGAAATACATTGGGGCATAAAAAGTCAGATCCATCGCCCTGTCCATCCTCCATGCTTGAGGAAATACAGCTGAGTCTCTTCAATGAAGTTAGGAGCATTTACATATCTGTTATTTTAAATCTAGAATGAGTATATAAAATAGGTCCATCATAGCTCTAAATACCTTCTTCGCAGGTATTATCTAAACCCCAGAGAGATGAATCCCTGATGCCCAGCAAGGGATATTGAAGAAAGTCACTATGAGTTTTTGACACTCAAAGTATCTTAATGCACCCCTACCTCGAGGCAAATGGTCTTTCTGCCAAATACCATGGTGACTGCTCAAAAACCAAGTTGTGTTTGCCATTTTATCCCACATGCCAGAAGCCCCAGAGGGTCCCAGTCCAGCTGCTAACCCCTCTTGCCTTTGCTGGTGGATTGTTGTGTCTCAACACAAGCCAGGCTGGAGATTTATAGGAGGGGTGGTAAGCAGAGGATTACTGTCAACTATGAACACTCCATAACTGAGATCAAGTTGGAGTGAGTACCCATAAAATAATATTTCCTGCAGCATTCACTTTAGTACTGAGGACCTCATCATGAAACCTGTCCAGTCCAAGTCCCTGGGCAAAGGTTTTTTAACTTTCAGATGCAGATTATAGAGAGCTTTTTTTGCCTGGATGCAGGCACACTCAAAGCATCAGCTCATATATTCACATACCAGCAAATGAAGATTTTGTAGGGGAGGAATGTGCAGAGAGTCACTGGGAACCACTGATCTCAGCAGTTCTCTTTCAGGATACTTCCCTGTGCTCTCCCCATATAACTCCATCTTTCTCCTTATTAAGGGAATGAATCAACTCCAAAACAATACGTGTAAATTAGAAGCTCAAGCAACAAGACCAAGTAGTCACAATTAATTCATTTGGATATGATCTAGAAACAAACAAAAAACCCAAGCCATTGCCTTAAAGAGAAAGAAAAGCTTATTTTTTCCATAGGGTATGATCAAAAGGAATATGAAAGGGACTTAGACAAATGGACTAGCTCCAAATAATAAAGTACCAGTTTAAGAAAAATGCACAGGCCAAGATTACAGCAAATTATACACTCCTGTACCTAAGCAGCATTCACACTCTTGAATTAGAAACACGCATGCTTAACTCCAAGGATCAGCACAAAGCCCTTAGCCTGTAATGATATTTCCTTAGCAAACAAAACTGTATTTTTCACTTATTTTCTCTGTAAATGGCCTTACATTTCTTATTAAACTTTCAGTTTAAAAAAAAAAAAAATGTGATTGACAGTGAATGCAGTTTCTGCTTGAAACAGAGAGGAAAATTATAGCAATCACAAGTGACCTGTTCTGTGAGAAACAATTAGGCAAGCTGAAGTATAGACACCATGATGTACTCAGCCCATAGTCTGAGAAACAAGGTATTTCTGGGCCATGCTAGACGGAGAACATTAGTATATAAACCATAACACGACCTGAACAAAGGCACTTCCACTCCTTTTGGATCAAGAAGGGAGAGGAAGGGGCATAGCTGTATTGCTATTCTCACCCATTAATGCATCCACCCATTTCATGGATGTCAAGGAAATAAGGTTCAGCCTGAGGGCCAAATTCTGGTTTCACTTACTGCTGCAGTCTGTCATCCAAATTTGGTGAATGCTTTGCAGATTGACCAAATCAGTCCAGAACACTTTTAATTCCTGCTATTTCAAAATGTCAGGAATCTTTTCTTCACAGTGGTTAGAGTCAGTCTTTTCTTTTTTTTTTTTTTTAATTTCAGATTTGCCCAAAGGAAAGGACTTGTGGAAAACACCATACAGGCCAGAGCTTCTCCATAGTCTTAGAAGCCCCTCTGGAAAGCTGTTAGCCTCTCAGAAAAGGAATATAACCAGCTGACTCCAAGTGCCACTTGATCAATAATGAGATATTCAGAAGGAGTCTTAATTTTATCTAACCGGAGGGATGAGACTATCATCTTCCCTGACAACCAAAAACTCAGCAGAGACCTCTTAAAGGGAATCATCTCCATTAAATTGTTGCTGCTTGCAAGCAGTAGCAGTAATGGCACTCACCAGCTTTCAGCTGGAAATGATTGGGGGAGAATGCAGCAGGTAAATTGATGTTTTGCAGGGACATTGCACACATACCCATGGCATTATGTCATTGTGACACTCTTCCACAGAGTCTGCAGGGACTTGGAATCACTTCTAAGACTATGCTTAAGGTGCTAGGATGCCCCAGAAAGTAAAGCATATATGTCTTGCAACAATGTACGTGTGTGTTTGCACACATGGACAGCCTTTCCAAGCATCGTGTTCCATGGGTGCATCATAATACCAGCGTAGTATCTTTTAAATGAAAAATCTAAACTAAAATGTGATGCTCTAAAAGACCATTTGCAGTTCACACCACTGTAAAAACTTACTCTGTCTTTTTAGAATTTACATTATCATAACATTTTCATTGCTCCCAATTAAGACTTAGGGAAAGCAAATATTTAAAATGGCAGGTTTGTGACCTAAATATATAAATCTTTTTCTTTAAAAAATCTTGCTTTTTTGGAGACTGACACATGTTACCACTAGTAAATTTCAATACTTTGTCAATACTAAATAAAATAAGCAACTCATAATTTCTTTATACAATTTCTTTCCAACTGTATAGCTCACAGATGTGAGAAATTAAATTCTTCTCAGGCAGATAGTATGATCTCCCCATGACTTAAAGAGGAAAAAAGAAAGAAAAATTTATTTCCGAAGTTTTAGGTTTGTGTTTGCCAACACTGAGTTGGGTAATTGGTCTGACAAAGACAGAGGAAAAGGAAAAAAAAGAAAAAGAAAAACAATTTACAATAAAAAGAATAATCTGTGATGTAATAGAACAAGAATCAGACCAGTAGTCAAAGAAAAGGAGTTTTAGGAATAATAAAAGGGAACAGTCTGACTTGCTAATAAATTAGGAGATTCTGAAGTGCACAATATGTAAGAGATTGTACCCCCATAGGTAATGGTTAAAGACATATTATGAACCAAGAAGATGATAATTCATTTTCTCTGTGATGTAACCCAACACTGTTTAGTCCCATCTTAACAACCCTTCAATCATGTCTCATTTCATTTAAGTCTAAGTAACACTTCAGCCACCTCCTACAGGGGAGGACTTGCAGATTTCCCTCTGGAAATACATTTCTATAACCTCAGAGTGTCCAAAAACCCCCAAATTTTATTTTAACTTCTACAATGAGAAAGTATTTAAGTAAGACAGAATTATGAAACCAAGGTTGCACAACATGTCACTTGTTTTCAAAAAATTAATCCGATAGTGTTTGCAGTCGTGTATTTGTGTACCTCGCATTAGGCCTCACCTTATGTTCTGTCTATATTTGGGCTGTAGCAGGTTTTCAAGTAACCTAAGTAAACTTTAGTTATAAAACGATTATTAGCATAAATATGAATAATGTTTTTGAGACAGATTCGATCATCCTGACTGTAGGAAAACTGAGTGGTATGAGTCTGAAATTAATACTTTCTACACGGTGTCTCCCACTTTCACCAACCCCAGGACTTCATAGGCCAGATGTACATCTCTACTTTGTAGATCAAGGTCATATGGCATGTCCAAAGCAGATAGCTAAATCTCGTCCCCAGCTGAAATGACAAGTCCTTCATTCTCCCAAAATCTCATCACATACACAAAATTGTCTGGGTTCAGAAACCTCTAACCTGATGTGCTCGACACAATTTCCATAGGTATTAGCAAACTTTTCAAAGGACTTTTAGATACATAGCTGCATTGCACAAGTCAATAATTCTTTATAAAAGGTCCTCAGGGAAAATATATAACTAGTCTGAAATGAGTTTTGACTTGCTAGCCTGCAAGTTATGTTAGGCAAGACCAGGAAACAGCCATATTTTCAGAGCAAATACAATTCACAGTAAATCAAAAAGCTTGCTAAAGACTATAGAAACATTTGGAGACCATGGAGATGCAATCTCACTCATATTCTATCATAATGTCAATATAAAAGTTCTTGCCTCCATTCAGTTCCACCATGATGAATAGCATGTGGCTTCATTGCATTATGAGACTTAAAACCTGTTGGTCTCAATTTAAATTGAGATGATAGCTAAGCACATCTACTTTCAGCATGAACCAATCAAAAAAAGATGTGATTTTCCATAGAAACATCTCTACCAATAGTTTATATATGCTGAAGTAGCCAATTACGTCCTGGCACACTCAAAAATACATAGCAACAGCAATGACAGCATGGCAACAGCAGCTGCTGCACAACGGAAAAATTAGAAAATTACTCTTTAGAAAAAAATATATTCTGTTAATTCACTTTGTTTACATTTTCTTTCATGAAATAGTTTTAGAAAACACTGTATGTGTAGCTAACTCTTCTTGCATACCTCATTACTGGATGGGTGAATTAAGATTATTAACAAAAATATTCCTTGTTGTCAAAGTTGTCTTCCACTGTGAGTATAATTCTGCACATGGAAAATCATTCAGAAAGTACGGGAATTTCGTATTACTTCCTCCCAATTGAAGGTATACCAGTGGGCATAAGATGACTTCACTTTTCATAGGCAGTAGGTTGACTTTGGTGAGACAGGACAACTGCCCTTAGCAGTGGGACATTATCTGACAGCCCAGGAATGGCCTGGCCACAGTGGAAAGGCTGATTCTTCCCTCAGGCGAAGCCATCATATTTCATCCTCATAGAGTATGACATTTGCCATATGATCAAATGTATTTACATGAGTATGCACTTAAAAATACATAAAGGGAGGATGGGGATTTTAAATAGCCATGGTGGAAATACTGGGTTTTTTTAATTTGTTAAGGTCCAGCTCCTGCCTCCGCAAGCATATGTTTCACTTCCACTCTCCCCTTCCCAGAGGAATGTCCCACTTTTATTATGGGACAGCGCCCACAAGAGTGGTTATACTGTGCTTGATTTATACTGTGTCAGTGACGATATAGCAGGGAACAAGCAAAGGGTTGTCAGTACTTTCTCGGCGGGGCGTGAACGTGTATGACCCTATCGAAGTGCCACCTGTGTGTAAAACGGAGCTGCAGAACATGGCAGTTCACAACACACGTTTTTGAAAGGAGGTGATGGGAAGGCAAAAAAAAAACCTGTGCAAGAAATCCAGTAATTATGTTCACAGTGGCAGTGTCATGTGTCTAAATAATATTTCTTGTGTTTTATCTGTTTGTAGATTTGTATCACATTCCCCTGGGATATGAAATAAGCCATTTATGCCTCTATAGTTAAGGATGAGGCAGTTTCCCTAGTCTAAATCCTGCCATTCTGTAGCTATTAGCATCTGCAAAGTTAATCTGCTCTCCGGTAAGGCACAAATAGATTTTGATATACCAAGAGTGACTACATTTGAGTTGATCAGACAGAGTATAGTTATGTAAATGATTTGTAAGTATGGATTCCAGCAACACCAGATAAAGAATTTCAGCTTTACTTTGTTCATTTTAGTATTTAGGACCCAGTTTTGAGGTTTAATGTTTGTTTGTCAGTTGTTTTGTGTTGTTTCTGTGCAAGCCCACATTCAGGAAAGACACGAGACCATGCCCACCTCCTGACTGCCTTGCAGATCCCAGAGTATCTGTCCAAAAGTATTTTATCTCACTTACATTAAAGCATCATTAGTTAGCACAATGAGGGGTTTTTTTCATATTTTCTCTTCTACTTCATCCATCTGCTTGGCCCAGAAAGTGGACTCCAGATGAGATGAAGGTTAATCTGTCCAGGGCAGCCTTTCCTCTGTCCTCTTGTCCCTGCTCAATAGGTGGTTTAGAGAGCTTTGAATGTTATTTTTGAATCCACCCACATAAAAAGCTGCACTCTAAAAAGACCTTTGAACATGACTGAGGAAAGACAGTATTCTCTCAAGTGCTGCTTATTGTCCTGCTTTTACATGTTATTTATATGCTTCATCTTCCACTTGTCCTGCTCTTATCCCATTGACCAGGTTCATAGCGGTCATGGCTATGATAAAAATCATTATTATCACTTACAGATGCTCTACTTCATTTTAGATAACACTTCTCTTGGATGAGAATGGAAGTGTATGTACTGCCGCTAGTAGCTCTTATCATTTCTCAAACTGTCAGTGAACAGTCATTATTGTTCTTCCACTTCTCCTTCTATTGTGAGAACAGTTAGTTATCCTACTTCTCATAAAGCTTCTGGTTTATAAATTGGCTGCCTATGTAATACTCTTTCATTTAAATGTGGAAACCTTCACCCTTCTTCCCCTAGTTGCATATGGGGAAAATTAGTCACCCAAGGGGAATGTGACTGAGACTTGAATATGAAATATATATATTTTAGAAGACAAAAAAAATATCTCTACCTTCCTGAGTAGGATTCAGAGCTGCCATATTTTGAATTTCAGCATAACAGGTACTTTCTCATCACTTTTCCCTTTTAGTTCTTGGCTGGAATCATCAAGCATTAGAGTACAGCTTTTTATTCAGTATGGTGAATATGACCTCATGTAACCTCTTGCCATCCCAGGAGAAGAACAAGAAACTTTCTGGCAAAAATGCATCATTCCTTCTCTGATTTTGAGTTTATGGGGACAAAGACTAGTGTAACAGCAACATCTGTTGGAAAGACTGTAAGAATGAGATTGGGCCACTGTCTCCAGCCTAACTTCTTCTGTAAGTTTTGTGTAATTTCCCAGAGCTGCCTGCATGCTTTGTCTCTCAAGATAATGCCTCAGGTGAGAGGGGTGCACTTGTTCTTCAACTGTTCATATGTTGTTCACAGAAAGGGTACATCATCCTAAGTTGACTCTTTGTTCTAGGCAGAGGATATGAATGCCACAGTCAAATTTCATCACTGTTCCCCTATCAGCATTATCTTATGTAAGTATTAATCCCTGGTAAGCTGTGAAACTTGATTTTGGCTTTTTTTTTATTTAAGTTGGACCTGTCATGTAATTGGGATCATTGTCTATGTGTGTGGGAAGCATAAATACCTGTAAGAACAGCATCACAATAAAAACACTGACCGAAAGGAAATAATACCTTAGTTATTCCCATTGAGTTACTAGAGAAAAATGTTACAGTAGAAAGAGTTGCAGCAGCTGATCCACTGCTGCTTCATAGCAGCGACCCCAAACTGCTCCACAGTATCAGAATAAGTGATAGCAAAACCATACCAAGGGGATCACGCTCTGGTTTAGGAATGTAGTCAATTCACATGGTGATGTATAAGACCTGTGGAGGTGTGTAGTGGGCTGACTTTGTCTGCATGGTCAGGAGAGAGAAAGGACAGGAGAGAGAAAATAAGGTGGAAAACAACTAGTAGGTGGAGATAAGGCAGTTTACTAAAGAAAAGGTAAAAAAACCCACCAAACCAAAATTTTGCACATACATTAGCAAAGGGGAAAAAATTAATCTCTGCTTCCCATTGATGAGGGATGTTCATCCATTTCCTGGGAAACAAGGCTTTGGCAGGTAGAGCAGTTGCTCTGGAAAGTAAACATTTCAAAATAACAAATGCCCCCAGTTCTTCCTCCCTCCCATAGTTTTATATCTGAGCTGACATCATATGGTATGGAATTTGGTTAATTTAGGTCAGCTGGCCTAATTGTGTCCCCTCCCCATATCTTGCCCACTCCCAGCCCCTTGATGGAGGTGGGGAACCTTAGACAGACAATGTTGCTGCTGTGCCAGCGCTGTTCAGCAGCAGCCAAAACGCTGGTATGTTAACACCTTTATAGCCAGCAATGCACAGCACAGCACTGTGAGGGCTGCCATGGGAAAATGAACTCCTCAACCAGACCCAATATAAGGTGTAAAAGCAGTTCTACACTGTATGAAACACGAGTTACAGGGAAACTCTAAGAACCAGGTTTTGTTGGGAGAAGAGCAATAGATTTTATCTACAGATGTAGCTGCTAATGGCAGTTAAATCACTCTGTAAGTTATTGTTTTATGCAGTTAAGAATACAAGAATCTCCCACATCAAGCTGACCTATCTTATACTTCCATTGAAGCCCTTCTATGGCTTTGTTCCTCCCTTTTCTCTCTTGCTTGTAATGGACACTGGGCCAGAAACATGGGCGCTGATGCTCTTGTCCCTTCTCCTCTGTGCCATACCCAGTGTGAAGCTGCACGTGCAAAAAAGCACTCAGGTTGCTTCTACAAGCAGCTCTTTTTCTGCACTTCTCCTCTGAAGTGACACTTGTCTCTGTCTGCTCTTCAAGGTGCTGCCCGTTCACAAGAACTGACACACTTTTCCACTCTGTCATGGGGAGAATATTTTTGACTGCCAGTGCAGGCCACCCGCTTGATAAAAATGGTCATGATACTAAAATTATCAAGAGCCAACCGTCTCTTCCTCCTCTTCATTCACATAACAATCCTTCAGTGTGCAAGATCTCAGTAGTCTTTAAGAAATAGGAAAAGGTGCATGACAATGTCACACCTAAGCAGAACAGAGGGGAATAAGACAGTGGTACAAGATCAAAGGGAAAATATAAGTACTGCAAGTGGTCTAAAGAGCATTCCCTGGGATGAGGTGAGGGAAAAGAAATGATGCAGTGGGAGCAATTGAATGACACAGGCATTCTTGTATAGGACCCATTACACAAAATTGATTTGCTTTAATCTAAACTATTTGGCAAAAGCAGAGAGCACCTGTGTGCCAGATACATAAAGATGCATGTAATCTGCTCATGATCTATCTGCAGGCTGCACTAACTGTCAGTTGCTTGATGTGCATGAGCCTAGTGGGGGGAGACAGGGAAGAAAGGAAGAGCAACTACCTAACTAACTGTAGCACAAACATGGAAAGCTTTCTTAATTGTCTCAGTTCTTATTTTTCTTTCACTGAATGGCAGTTTTGACCCCACAGAATAATTAATTTTTTTAGATCAGGCTTCAAATACTGAAGATTTAATACACATTTTTTTAAACCAACAAGCTGAATTATCCATCTGGTAGTAGTCTAATATATTTTTGTGGTAGCTTTAGGTCCTAGCAAATTGGGTATTTCAGTACCTGGACATCTCTAGTACACCAGAACATAATGACAATGAACACGTACACTGGTGAAAAAAAAAAGGGGGGGGGGGNCGAGGAAAAAAAAACACAGGGGGGGGGGGGCTGTATTTCTGTATAAGCATGATAATACATTCTGACACCATAAGAGCAGTATTTTCTGTCAATCGCTTGAATTCTCTGTAAGTCTCAGACATATAAGTCACATTGAGAGGGTTATGCATTTCACAAGTGGATTTATATAAAAATACTTTCTCTGGCTCCAGTTCAACACAACAAAAGAAGTCAAACATTAGTCTGTATTTATATTTCTTCAATGAAATGTTTTGACATAAACTGCACACAATCCTAGCTGAAAAGTGCAATACAGTTTGGAAGAAACTGCTGTGAACACCTCTATTGTTCACAAAATGCCAAAGTTTTTGCTTCTTAGAAACTTAGAGGCCTCATTTCCACAGCTCCATCAACACTTTTGTTCTAAAGAGCACACAGTTCTGTATACAGCCTTCTCCTTCCTTTCCTAGTCTTCTTCCCCTTGTAAGTATACTCAGAAACCTACTAACACCACTGAGAGCTGCAGAAATTACATCTGACCTTTGGCAAAACAATGAAACATCTACAACAAAATGGTGGTTGTTTTCTATTCAACTCTGAGGCAAATACCTATTTTTGCACTGTATTAAATAAATCACTGTCACTCTACAGTGCATTTGTTTACAGGGCATGGCAGTAAATGAGTCAGACCAATCAGTTATACTGCTTAATTCTAGAATAACTCAAGGAAAGTAAAGTTTTTCTGGATTTGCCCCAGAATTCCCCTGATGTGTAATGGAAGTGATCACAGCCACCACCTAAAACTTGCATGGTTTGGGTACAGCTGTGCAAGATGGTAGCAGATGAGTGCTGGAGAGACTGCAGTGTGATAGCCAACTTCACCACATCCAGAATAACCTACAGACTTTCCTAAAATTTACCACCTAGCAGAGTCCCAAGGGTCTGCTAAACTGGTCAAACATCACTGCAGCACACTGGTCGTCTGACTACTCTCTTTTCCTCTGAGAATGCCCTAACATTCAGTCAACATTCACCCAGCATTCATCTACTCACCCCAGCTCTTCCTTATCCTCCTTCTAGCCTGTCTAGCTACCACAGAACAGCAAAATCCTCTAAAAGAGCAGAAAAACTTAAGGCCTCAAATTCAACTTCTGGGAAAATATGGGCTCATAGTCCTGAGGCAGATTGTCTGTAAAAGCATATTCCATTTCATAGTGTTCATTTTATGAAATCATGCTGAGAAGCACAGTATATTCTATTCACTGGCTTAAACTCACTCTAAGTAGTCCTTGTGAAAATGTGTTGGTTTCATTAGACATCCAATACTGTCTTTAGTTCAATGGGTTTAATTATGAAAAAGGAAAAAAAAAAAAATCAAGCAATATGTAGATGAACCTGGACTGAAATATGTTGGGTTTGGAAAACAAAGCATTGGTTTCAATGAAAAGCTACTGGTGTAAATGAAAATATTATGCCTTCAAAGGAAATCTATTCATTTCCATAAAAATTTAGTGACTTGAGTATGCATGGATTGGTTCCACTACAGAGATATTGGATTCAATGACACTGTATTAGTTTCAAAGCATATTTATCCATGCAGTAAAAATGTATAGGTTATGAGAATTAGAGGCGTGATGATGGCTGCCCTGAAGAGTCTAATCTAAAATACAATTTCTATTAAAATTGATCAAATTTGACTTAATAATACATTCAAAAACCCTAAATAAATTTTATTGTACTGTATCACTTCGAACACATCAGTCCTTTCATGTCACTCTGGTATAAACTGATTCTTCCAGGTTTCTAGGAGCTGCATCCCTTCCTCTTCTCCCCAGAATGCAACTGTAAGCAATTCAGGTTCATTCTCCATAAGCAAACTATTTTTTTTTTGTTTCCATCTGTAAGGATGAAAATTCAGCTTGTCCCACAGGCCAGGCAGACAGGAGTATAACATTGACTCTTTTTCCCAAGATTGTATGTGGAGACCTAGAGGTGCTACCTGGGGGCAGAAGTAATCCTGTAGACCACAGACTTGAGGTCAGTAATCCTTGGATTAAAGTCCAGCAGTATCTCCATGCCTGCATTTCTTTCTGGCTGGCTCCAGGTGCCTCCTTAGGGCATTATTCAAGCTCTCTGAATCACCCTTCAAAGATCACCTAACTTCCTTCTCTGAACAGATGTGGGAACAGATATGGAGTTCTGGCTGTTTGAATAGGTGTTTGAAACAGGCAAAGTAGCATACCCATGAAGCCATTCTTTGCTTAGGCCTGTACATTTATTTTCACTTTAAAATTTATATGCCATACTGAATTGTTTGTTGACTCTTGCTGAAGCATAAAAACTGGGGTATGAACTCCCCCCTATGAACCACATTTTTTCTCAAAAATCACAGTGTTTAACAAATGCACAATTAATTGAGAGGTGTTTCAGTTTGATCTACTGTTGCCAATAGAACTCTGGCTCCACCGCTGTTATAAGTAATATTCTATAGACACAATGTTTGGAACCGCTCAGGTTTCTGTGGCTGCTCCTATTGTAAAGAGGCATCCTGTGTGACCCTGAACACCCAGGTAGTTGTTTTGATTTGTCTATAAAAATGTGTCAGTAACTTTATTATTAGTTTGTCCTGCTTACTAACACAGCTACCCACTCATGCTAAAGAATGTACATAATACAAAGGCTCTTAAGTGCCTGTACTATTTTTATAAGAAAAAACATCAATAAGCATTTGACTTTGAAGTTTTTACTATCCATTTTCCAGAATTACTCTGAATGATAAAACAGTCTTCAACTTCCCTCTTTGTAGAACACAATAAAGCTCTATTTACCATGCAATTTCTTCATGATGGGACCCTACCTTTTCCCTACACACCCTAATTTCCTCAAACAATGCAGGCAAATTAATTTTTTTCTTAAATCCTGACTAGTCTGTTCCAGTTAAATGCAAGTGGCTCCCAATATTTTCAAGTTATCATATAACAAATATCGTGTTCTCCAATCCTAAATCTAGCCTTTCAGAATAAATAAATAATAAATCAAATTGCACTATCAGTATCCACATGATTCTGATGAGCCACAGTTTTATCTTGTCATGGGAAAGAATATTCTTATGTTGACACAACCTATTTTTCACTGTCATATTATAAATTAAAAGTTTGTTGCAGCTCCTAAGAAACATAATCCATTGTTTTCATCAGAACTCCAAGGTAAATGTATGCTATAAATTTTAAGACTTTATTTAAAGCCTAGAAAGCATAAAATTTAAAGACAGTTACCATTCTGTGGTATGAAACTTCCTGCATCAGTTACTCTCTCTCAAAATAACCTTTTTAAACTGCTATTTCCAGTGCCACCATGCAGGCCTTCTAATCACACCTGCCATACCTACAGGCTTCCAAGACAATAATGATTTTCCTTATTATGCTTTGCACAATATGGCGAGTTATGCTTTGTTTCTAAGTTCTCTCTAAATTCTCTATTTACTTCTTTCTTGTACCAATATAAAGATGGTTGGTTTGGTGTATAGAAGAATTCCTCTGATTCATTCTACATTTCATTCAACTTTTGCTACTTCCTTTTGATTATTTTGTATTGTTATATTATCAAAGTTAAAACACCCCATATTCCAGCTATAGTACAAGACAGTATTTGCTCAAAGGAAATTAGAATCTGTGGTCCTGATTGTGCAAATATTTACACAGAGGAGTAATGGCGTGACTCAAACAGTTTAACCAAATTTCTCATGTACATGTTGATATTTCAGGTGTAAGTGTTGACAATAAACACTGTCCTTAAATGCACAATCTGAAGCAGGTGGAAGGAGCGTCTGGGCTCCATGTGGGGAAAGCCCTCTGTTCCTGCTTTCCCAAGTGAATGCACAGGAATGGAGGCAAGATGAAGAACTTGAAGGACAATAAAGTTTGACAGTACACATTTCTGCCGTCTTCATTTAGCTGAAGTCTTGCACAGGTCAGAATGTTTTGTCCTCCCTTCACTGTTTCCACAATCACACTCATCCTTCAGTAGTCACTTTATGCATTTATTACACACATTTTACAATTCATTCTGTTCTGTGCATGCACTTGTATGTCTCCTCACTACCAATTTTTACATGTCTAGGCCATCCCATGCAATAGACAGGCAAATATTTAAAAAATATATCTGATGTTTTCTAACTTCTTCAACATGTTTTGTTACATTTATCCAAAACATGGATAACAGCTGACTGAACAAACCCTAGCCAGTCCTAAGGCAGCAGATATAGGGCAGCATAAACTGTTTCAGAGCCCGTCCCAAGACCCCCTCCACCACCAGGATTTATGTGCTATACAACCATAAGATAAGCAAGTCCAAATGCATTCATATCCTACTGTAAAAGAGAAATAATATCAGAGCAGTACAGCCCTTCAGGGCCTCCTACAGAGGCTATTTGCTATCCCAGGCTGAAAGCCTTCTCACACTGATTTTTAAAAAGGAAGTTGATAGCATGTAGGTTGACAGCCTCAAGTAAAGGACGAGGAATGCACAAAACAAGGGTATCTCATGGGATAGCTACTATTAGTTTGCTTTTAATGTAGGGCAAAGACCCACTCTCAGTTAGGAGTGCACACACTTGGGATAATGCTACCACCTGTCATTTAGTAAATCCAGATTTACAGAGGTGTAAACAGGAGTAGAATTTGTTCCAGAATCTCTAGGCAAGCTGAGAAAGAGCCCTTCCAGAACACATATTTCAATATCATGCCTTAGGTAACAGCAAAATCACAGTCTTTATGTTTCTTTCATGAAGTATCAAGCTTCCATGCATCATATATCTTTATGTTTCTTTAGCTACTTCATAGCCCTCAAAGAACACTGGGTTGGGTGTGTGGAGTGGTGGGATTTTTTTTCTTTTACATTTTTCAAGAATATACATTTTTCAAGTCTAAATTTAAAAAAAAAAAAAAGTATTCACTCTTTAATTGGCTTTTGTCAGGAGACATTCTTCTTTTCAGCTAAGAGAGATGTATTCTTTGATGTCTTCATTAAAAGATCTCACAAGTTTTTTCCTGAGAAATATATCTATGCATATATATAAATGCTATGGTAAGCTTTTGTCTTGCCCTTTGATTGTTCCATAATGCTATGAATGCCATTTTAAATGTGTTATTTTAACAGGGTTTATGTTAAGCAACAAGGTAGATATTATTCTTTAAATCTGAGTTTAAACAGTATGAAGAGTGGAGTCAATTGAAGTAAATCATAATTGCTAAACAGGATTAGTTTGCAACAACTTCCTTAAAGTTTGCAAGAAAACACATACAAGAACAGATCCCTGAAGCAGAAATACATTTTATTCACAGCTTCTAACCCTGGCCCACACTCTCCAAAGTGTCATTGTCATGAATCATTGTTAGCAAAACAATTACTCTAGTGGTCTTACATTTTCTCTCTGTGCAAATAATGTATGTTTCATGTGACATTACTTACTTCCTCAACTAGCAAGTCTTTCCCGTCTGTTGGAAAGCCACCAGTGGTGATGTGCTATCAAAGTGAATTACCTTCTTACATGCCAGGAAATTAGGGCAATCCAGTGCCTTTCATCTAGCTCCTCTATGCTGCCATCCAGCTCCCACAGGGTCTCCCACTCACTCTTATCCTACTGATTTGTATGGGAGCAATTGTATAGGAAGTAATTTCTCTGTGGCTTGAAAAATGCTTTTCAGGCTTGAAAAGAAGCTGTGTGACTTCATGTGTGATTTGTTCTTAGACAGCCATTGAGCACCAGAAAGAGGATTCCCACCCAAGTTCCGTATAAGTGGGTAAAAAACCAAACACGATGAGGGAAATAAAGTAGAAAAAGGGTGGGCTATCAGATCCAAGCACATGTGGCCATAGGGGCTTTTACTCCTTGTAAATATCAGGGTCCTGCTGTAGCCAATGTCAGGACAGAAGATTCAGGTGACAGACCATGATGGGCTTTTTCATTTCCTTTGCAATTCTCATGATGCCAAGTACTTGGATTATTATGGATGTAATAGGTCTGCAGAGGAGGAAGATTTGATGTCTGAGAACTGTTAACCAAACGAATGGCTAGTAGAAGTTTAGCTGAAAGTAGTCCTTGAGAGAAAACTGGCTAACAGTCTTCCCTGCCCTACTATAAATTATACTTTGGCTATAAAATATATGTCTTCAAAATGTGACAAGTGCTAAAGAACCCTGCGAATGAACAGTTAGGAGTATGCTCCAGTTCCCCATTGCCATATCATCTTTCTTCTCTTCCTCTCACTTCTATTTCTCTCCTGCCTACGCCAGCACTTCATTTCTCTCTGATAATCTGGTCATGCTATGTACTGCTCCCACACAAACCCACGTCCATGCCTGTCTTCCCCTTTCATAACTCTTCACCTTCATACCTCCCATCTCCCTCCTCCTTTCTATTCTGTCCATGGATGCACCATGATATTGCTGCCATCTCTCTCCTTGCTTCAGTCTTTGTGTCTCAGTGAGTTTCATCCCTTCATGATCTCTGCATTGCTTCTTGGGGGTTCACCTGACCTTCCAATAGCTGCATGCCTGTTCCTAGACATTCCCACAAATTTTGCCATTTCCCCCATTTATAAACCCAAGTTTGCTTCCCTCTGTACACATCTATAGACTCCCCTACTTCCTCAGATTTCCCCCCTTAGTCTCTTCATACCCAGTCATTACAAATAAAATTAAGGGGGTTTGCTTTCAATTACAATATGTCTGAAAAAATCTCTGCCCTGGGAAAGACAAGTGAGTCAGAAGGACTGATTTCTTTGAGGCAGAGTTAATCCAATTAGGTTGAAAAATGAGTGTCTAATGAAGAGCTAGATTCTATTATCTTAATTGTTGAGTTGCTATTATTACTCCGTAATACGGCAGGTGAACAAGATGCAAACAGGTATTCTACAATTTCATACGAACCAATGAGCACTCACCCAGAAGTTATGTCCAGGTATGTATTTATACATGCAAAAAGTTCCTTTGAACACTCTAAGTGTTGTCTACATCTGATGCACATATCTGTAGTGTACCTAAGTAAATGTGAACACTGTTGTCTCAGTTTACATGTGCTGCTGCAGTTTCTCAGGAAAAACTGTGGTATGGTCTGTACTGGAAGATTAGGTCTTGCCTCTATTTAAGCTGGTGGCCCTATTGAATTTGAAATGGCCGTATTGATATCTAGGATGATAATGATACCTGTGCTCTCCAGAAAAATTCAGACTGTGATCCCTCCACGACCCCAAGCCAGAAAGGATGAAACAGTAAATTATGCTAATCCACTCATTGTCAGGTCACCATCTGTTCTTTCTTTTCAGTCAGGGCTCCATCCTCTCCAGAGCTAGCCCCATGTGAACATCTTTAACAAACACCTGGAGCTAAACCCACTGCAATGATTTTGTACCCCCCTTCTCCAGAGTGAATATAGCTGAGGCACGAATGGCAGGGTTCTCTGCCGCTTGTCTTCCCCAGGATGTAGAAGAACATCTAGCAACACAATACATTAAATGGCATTTGATTGTATACGAAATTCAGTAATTTGCAAAGGGTCTCCCAGTCATTAGCGAGAATTAACGAGGTTCTATTGTAATAAAATCTTACTTCAAAATACAGAGTTTTACCGGAACATATGGGATTATAAAAGTAAATGTGCATCACACATAATCTTATGCCACATTATATAGCACATTTTTAAAAAGGAAACACCCACAGGTCTGAACAACTTTTATTTTTATGCAAATGCAGTATGCACAGAGACGTGCTTACTTGTCACTTTTGTGTAGTATCACTGCAGTGCCAAAGGGAAGTAGCACGTCTTGCTTTGCCTAGACTTTATCCATCTACCTTTGCAAACACTCTTTACCATTCATAGGCTAAAGGACTCCCGGCATCACAAAATCTGTTTCTTTTCACATCCATCTTCTGTGACATGCAGAAGGAAGCCCCTGCAAGAGCTTTGTAACACAATCCTCTTTGGGAACTCAATGCTCTGTACAGCTTATGACCAACCCTGCATGCATTTTATAATCATAGCCATCATCTTTTTATTATGTCTTGGACTTGAAGAGTCCTGAAAGCAGATGTAACTCATGATGACCTGACTTCAATGGGAGAATGAACCAGGTGGTTAATTGTCTCTAAAACAAATACACTGATAATTAGCAGGAGAGCACAATGCAACAGAAGCCTAACCACCAACCTTTATTTAAGTAAAGCAAATGGGTGAGCAAATGATGCAGCTGCATCATACTTTGACAAGCTAATAAGGGATCCATACTTCATCTAGTCAGCTACAGTAGCCAAAGCATGCCCTCAGGACCTGGTATCAATGATTCTGAAATGGTAGACTTATACAAAGTGGAAAAAAATATCAGCACTTGTGCACAGAAGCTCTTCTACAACAGCTTCCCTTTCTGAGCAGGTCACTGCATTAGCATTTTCTCCTGAGTATCTGCCTTCAAACCTTGCCTTACATCCCAAAGGGCAGTAGCCTTGGTGGCCTCATCTTGTTTTCCACTTGCCCATGTCACAAAACAAGCATATTGTCACCCTCTGCTGAGGAGCAGTCTAGGAACAAATAGCCAAGGAGCTGCCAGTTAGGCTGTATTTCCTTGGCACTGCTGCACAGAGGAGTTTACTTGCTGCTGGCTCTTACAGTAGATGTCTTTAGCTACCACTGCATGTCCCCCACCTTTACAAGCACTAAAATTGAGCCCATTGATTCCATAAAAAGCAAGCAAAGAAAATGAGTGGAGCTTGCTTTAAAGATGTTAGCAACTCGGAGACTTTAGTGTTAAAACACAGATTGCTTTGTAAATGGTGTCAAACAGCAGCCCAAATAAATAGCACCATATAAAGTATCCAATGCAAACAACTCCACAGGTGCTGACAGAGAGGTGGAAGGACAAACATTTCCAAGTTATTCTCATGTTCCTTGTTACATTTGTGACACTGATTAGACAATTCAGGCTCTTGTGGGGCAGGAGATAACATTTTCACTTTTGTTATTTTGCTTCAATATTTACTGTTGGCTATTCTTAAAAGAGACTTACAGACAGTGGTTATCTGTGCATTTGGAAGTGTTCTAAGTGTTAGAGAGAACAAAAATTAAAAAGACCATTTACCCAGCACTCTATTTTCAGGTCAGATTGAAAACAAATTTAAGCCCTTTCCTTTAGGGGAACCTCTCACACAGGAGGGGTTTTGTTCTAAAAGAGAACTAGAAAGCAGAAGTAGAAAAAAAAGCAAGGGTCAAATGTACCTGTGTTGTGCCAGTCTTACCTGTTCCCTACTTTTCCCCAGCACTGCTATCAGCAACACAGAAAAATCCTACTGACTACACCCACCCCATCTTACCAAAGGTACTTGGCCCAAAAGTAGGTTTTGCAGAAAAGCCTATCAATCACACATCACTAACCTCCTTACAAATTAGTCTTGACAGGTTTACACTGACATAACACTGGGGCAAGAGAGTGGTGAAATTAACCTCTTCTCAGGGTCCAAAGTGAGGAAATCACAGAAATTAAACAGACAGCATAAATGGTGAAAAGTAGACTTTTTCACTAACATGTTTCTGACTTCCAGTTTTAATAGTCTAAGGAATTGTTATTAGAGTGATCAAAGGGAGAAATCACAAATGCGAGAAATATGACAACTAAGCATCAAGCTAGTGTGGCAAAGGAGATTGCTTTCTTTCCATTTCCTGTTAAATACTGCTTTGGAACTTTATTTTGATGTAGATTTGACAAAACTCGCATTGCATTTCAGTTTCTGGTGCATAGGTCTGCTGAAAGAAAAAGAATAAAGGGAAAATGAAGAGACTGTCAGAACAATAGCTGCTTTAAAAAACAAGAAGTCTGCTGAGGCTTTAGATTCAGACAGTTTACTCTGACAAATAGGAAAAAAAAGTCACTGGGGAAAATAACCTCTTGCCTACCCTTGTAGCCCCTTAAGACTATTCTAAGACTCTTCACTAAGCCTGAGGTATTTCTCTCTGAACTTATAAAAAATTAGCAGTGCTTTAATTGTTGAAGTAAAGAGTATATTAGATATTGTTTTTTCCAGTTCTTCTGTTAACTAAGATTAATACAATAGCAGGTATGTTTTCTTTTTTTTTCTTCCATCAAATTATCTATCATTTCATTGTCACTTTAAAAGATATAAATGCAGACCCTTGCAAATTTCAGAATTATCTTAGCTTTTGTTGTTTTCTCATGCAACTTTCTGGGAATACTAATAAATACATGGAAGAATATCAGCTGTTCACCTACTTTAAATACACCACTATGAGATGAACACATTTCCAATTCCCCCAATACTTCTTATTTTACCATGGTAAGAATTAGATGGTGATGTTTTTGGAACACAAGTTTACTATGATTTGCCTAGAAAACTACCTGCCTATACTACTGAGTATTTCTGGCTTCAACTCATCATATGCTTTGAACTAGTTGTTTTGCTGAATAAGTGGCACAGGGTCAGCAGTTTAACCTCTTGGGATTTTTCTTCCATATAGGTTTTGAACTTCATACTTATAAATTCTCTTCCCATAGTTCTTTCCTGGAGTCCAGGACATTTTTATGCAAGAGGCATTTCAGGATCAGGCTTCATGGATGAGGTGTGAAATGTGACCCTGTCTCTCAATTTGGTTGCTGAGTTCCAGCAGACATTGAAAGCATTTGACTTCCTACATGGAGCCTTTTCCCTTTTGGGATGGGCAGGTGTCCTGTACCAGCAAACACAAGCTTCTAACTAGTGCAACAATACGATCAGACTAAGTTGTGTTCCCATCCCTGATTATTCAATTTGTCACACTAGACCACAAGAAACTAGAATGCTGAGAGCCAACAGATCCATGTAATCTCTATAAGGAGCGCCTCATAGAAAATTCTTGTAGGAAAGACAGCAACACTGAAGGAGGTTTCCTTTAAAAAATACCATTTTCTTTAAAAATAAATATTTAGTTGCAGAGTGAAAGCAATATATGGATTTAATTAGAACCTTAACATTTCCTATAAAACTGCTTTTCAACAATATTTCCTATACCAAAACACACTATAGCCTTTTGCACACTGGTTGTACTCTTCCTCCTGTGAATTAGAGTCAAAGTAAATACTCTTTCAGTGAATTTTACTTCCTCTTTTCCTATGGGACATTTATTTCATAAGGAACTTGATATATTGTCAAACTAAGCCTGAGAATATATTTTCTTTCTTTCCTAGTCATCTTCATATTGTACTGAAGGAAATGTTGGGTTGTGACTACTGCAGTCGCTGATCACCTGCTCCTGCTCCTCACATTATTTGGGTCTGCACAGAACCATCACATTCCTCAGCAGCACACGCCTTTAGCATTTGTATGTTCACCATGTAGAAACCACTGTGATGCATCTGAGCTTCATTTCTCCTGTTTTAAAGACTTAGAAACAAAACTAAATCAGATGGAAAGGGAACTTCTGACTGGGGCTACATATCAGTACCAAGGAAGCCACCTCCCCAGAATAAACCCATGGGTATGATGCCTGTCTTTCTTTCTCTCAGACATTGAAAATGCTGAATAGACAGAAATAAACAAATGTTCTTCTTGGGTACATCAGAGTCAAGCACTAGTAAATTCAACAGGCTTCTGCTTTTTGTTGTTTTTTTAGGTTTTTTGGGTTTTTTTTTTGTTTGTAAATGCCCTATGTGATCTGTAGTCACATCAATGATTCTGGATTTTAGCTAGTGCAACACCAAAATGCAAAAGTCTGTTACTCAGTGGAAATCATTGTCATGAGACATTTTAATGAAAAATTAATGCAGCTTGTAAAAGGAAAAATATTTCCTAAAATAAAGGGACTTTTCACTTCTATACACAATTCTAAGAATTAGAGAAAAACAACTTCTATAAATTGATGACAGGAAAAAATTTTCCATTTGAGCTGCTTATTTTACACATACTTAGAAGAGAGTTTCCTTCACCCACAGACAACAGATAAGGCAGGAGAGGAAACAGTATGTATGATCTGATTCAGAATGCCTGTCCGTACATGAATTTCATGAAACATGCTGATATTTATGCCCTTGACATTCCCCACATAGTTCTAGAAATTATCAGCTTTGTTTACTTTTCCATGGCAGTGCACGCATACACAACTGTACACAAATGTTCCCCCTCACCAGCTGAGTGCACATCCATAAATAAAACATTCTTTAGAAAGGTTATAGATCTAGCCACAGAGAGCAGCAGCAATGTCCTCAGGAAGATGTGGTATTGGAACTCGAAGCCTTCAGGGAAACCAGAAGACTGGAAGACATGGCTCAAAATCTTGAAGGTAATGCTTGTGACAGTTGAAAAATACAAAGGGTCATTGAGCAAATGAATGAATGAGATGAAAGGTATAGTAATTATATGGAATACTCATTCATGGTTGTCTCATGCTGATTAGTTTGTTTCTTAAAGCCTCCTTCTAGGCTTCTGCCTTTTGAACAAAGTTGTGACTGCAGCTAGAAGGTGTTGAAGGCTATGTTCACCAGCCTAGGTTAACACACAAGGGTAAAGGACACAAAAATCATTCTGTCTTTGTAGGAGACAAATGCTACAGTACGGCCAGCAACCTGTGATTTCTGAAAGGCAGACCATGTCCCATATTGCTCTCCAGTCACCAAGTTTAACCAGGGCTCTTCTTCCAATGCTTGTCCTGATTCCTAACTTTTTCTTTCTCCTCATCTCCTGCACTGGTAATTTCTTCAGAGCCACAGCAGGCTTTATATGAATGCTGTAAGTAGTCAGAGTGGCAAACCAAATGAAAGCAGCTGACTATTTTGTGTCCACTGAAAGCTTTGCAAATGCTTTTGAAATGGGCTAAGAGACAAGAGGTTGTGGGGACAGGGTAAAAGAGGATGTGATTCTTCAGGATCAGGTTTAACATTAAGATATTTGCCAGTGACTTCTCTAAAGGATCTTCTGACCAGGAGTAGGCCCCTTTTCTTTAATCGGGTCACTAGAGAACCAAATGTTAATAAACAAATAAGACCACAGGCATTCCACCTCCTGCACTAAAGTGTGCTTACATTTATCAATACCTTTTAAATGCTATAAAACGCCACTGCCCACTTGACTGTCCGGATGGTCAGCGCGCAACGGGAACATGCGTACTTTGGCGGAGACCACCTTTTGTGTCCCTTGTAATCCAGCGGTTGGCTCCTGCTCACAAGCCCAGAGCCCTTTGCAAAGACCTCAGCTGGGTCTGGCAGCAGACGGTAACTTTGTAACGCTGCCGCAGGAGTAAAGGAGACTGGAAGGGCTCGGCTGCCACGGAGAGTTGCCACAGACACCAAACCTTTATTCCCCGACAGGACAACAACCACACCATGGGGGGGTGGCAAAAAAACAAAGAAATGACCATTGCAGGGGGTTTTAATGGGAGCAGAAAGGGGAAGTCCAAGGGGAGGAACAACAGATTAACCAATGGGGAAGGATTGCATAACCGCAAGTGTCCAATAGAAGGAAATAAGGGGAGGGGTACATTTAAATGAACCAATGGGGGTACAAACAACAAAGAACTTTCCGGCAACTGATAACTGGGAGGGGAAAGGGGTGTAAACTAGGAGGGGAAAGGGGAGTAACCAAAGCTTTGAAGGACAACCTAAGAGGTGGGAAATGTGGGGAATTCCACAGCCTTGCCTTGTCCCTCCCCCTCAGGCTCACTGTCCTGAGGGGGAAAATCCACCCAACTGATTCATAGAGAAGGCAGGCTGGCTCAATGCAACAATAAAAGAAGGTATTTTGCTTAGTTCTTTAACTAACAGTGGTTGGTGCCAAGAAGGAATCTTCTTACTTGGTCCACACTTTTCCTTACCATATTGTATCAGATGACTGAAGGTATAAAAAACATGGGAAAAATCGGAGCAGGTTTTTTTATCCCTTGACTAATTGAACCAGCCTTTTCCCACAAAGTCCCGAGCCATTGCTTAGTTTTCCTCCCATATCTACTGAGGAGATTCCCATTAAGGAAATAATCCACTTAATTCTTTTAAAAATACATATTTTTTTAAAATCCTTTGTTTAGAGACTTTTATACATACTGATTCAATCACCCAACCCAAAGTCTTGGATGAAGTGATAATTAGGTGTTAAGAACTAAGCAGATAACCACAGAGGTTATCTGTCTCCAGGCAGCCACTAAACACCTAAGCAAGAGCGAAAGTATGAAAACATGAGGTGCTGAGGAGCATTCATCCCTAATAAATTTTGAAACGTTTTGAAGCATTTTGAGTTACTGGCCTGTCTTTACAGCCCCACACTGCTGTAACGCATCCTGGCATGCTTGACAGTACCCACCCACTTAGAAAACTCACTGCTCATGATAAAAACATTATGTGTTTAAACCCATAAACCTTGCTGTGGCCCCTTTTTTCAGCAAGGTAACATATTGAGAAAATTCCTCTCCCACAAAACTTCAAATAATACACATTATATAAATGTGTATTATTATACAAATTAGCCTAATTTCATCAAGGGGAGGGCTTTCTAAATGTGCTTGACCCTGAGATCAGCTCAGTTGGTTAGAGCCAGCTGCTAATAATGCCAAGGATGTGGGTTCAATCCCTGTATGGACCATTCACTTAAGAGCTGGACTTGATCCTTGTGGGTCCTTTCCAATTCAGTATATGCTATGATTCTTACTGCCTAGGAATCGTTTTGTTTTCTGAGGTGAAGATTTCCTGTAAATTATTCTGTCAGTTGACTTGGAGCTCTTCATACATCCTTCCTCCGTCTGCTAAATTCACAGAAATGTAAGACTTGCCATTACAAGATTCATATAGTGTTCAAAAAAAAAGAATTTCCAATGTAATAAATAGATTTTTTTTTTTTGCTCTCTTCCTTTCTAATGTAATTTTTACATTGGTTTAGGATTTTCAGGGGATTTTTTGTGAAGATTCCAAGCTTTACTTACCTGATGGATACCTAAGTGATATTCAAGAGACAAATCATTTGTATAGTGCTTAAGGTGATATGTTCATAATATGAAATTATTTTTTTTTCTTTCTCAGGATGCTAAAACAGGTCTGCTAAAGCATGATTATCACTATAACTAGAGTGGGGTATTTGACTTATAAATTGTTTGATATAAAGCTGACCAGCTGCTATTGTGATGAGAACGCTCTGATGAAGTGGGTCCTTGCAAAATTGCTTGAGTATATTCTACTACTCTGATAAATACACAAATATATCACAGAATTTTCTTCTCAACAATGAGCAAAATTTATCCTGAAGTAACTCAGCTAGCATACCAAAAATGACAACAGTAATTAATGTGACTTTATTTTTTTCATACTCTCCTGGATCATGATTACACATCACCGAAGAGGTTCTCTGTAACCATGGTCCTGTGTGCCGTGGAGATTCCCTGAATATACCAAAGGGATCACTTTTTTTGCCATTCAAGCCCACAATTTTTATCTGAACTAAGATAGTGCTGTAGATGTGCCTTTCAAGTATGTCACATAACCACTGTATTCATGAGTTACAGGTAATTTTAGGAAGTGTTAAGCCCAGGTAGTTTTGCAGTGGCTACATTAAAATCCACCAAATCAGAGCCTTGCTGAAGTGAGAATCAAAACTCTCATGCACTTCAGGGGACAGCATTTGGTCTTGTCTTAACTTTGTCGCCTCAGAGCTAGTAATACCTAGGTCATGAGCAGTAATGAGTAGATTATTTTGGTGGCCACAGATTTCCCTAGTATAATTTCAAGGAACTGGCTTTTTAATGAGAAAATATGAGAAAGCATTGCAATACATTCTCAGAGAATATTTAATGGAACAGCACCCTAAGAATAAAAGCATCTATGAATATAATGCTTCCAAGCTGTTTTTGTTTTCCAATCATCTCCTTATATGTGTAGGTCAGACTCTGTCCTTGCTTCTATAAACTGAAATGTTCCCTCCTTCCCCCGTGCAAAATATTTCCCCAGAGTTTGATAATGATTCTCCTCAGATCTCTTTTCATAAAAGCTCTCGAGAAACTGAACCAAATGTGGCTTGTCATGACAAGCTGCAGACAGCTTTGCCTAGGTTGTCTCCATTCAGACCTTATTTTGCCTGAAATAGTCCCTAAAAAAGGTAAGTGAAATCAACATTCATGTGAACTATATAGTCCGTTATTCATTATTTTACATTCTGAAAGTAATTATCAACAAAACAACTAATAATTATTCCAGAGATACTCAAAATACATACTATACACATTTATGTAGGAATTACCATAATAATATTATCACTAACAGAAATATGCACATATGAAAACATCTCAAAGTAAACATAACATTTGCACATAGTAAATACCCATATGTCTCAATAAACACAATTTTAAATTTTAATATGGCAAGTGTGTGGTTCTTTTAATTGAGGATGAAGAATTAAGAACAAGCCCTTTACAGGGTGAATCCTGCCATTTTCAGTGTGCAAAGCTGGTAGAAAAGCATGACACACCCTATGTGAATAGGTGGCATCAGGGCAGGGTCTATACGTAGTACTTAGAGACAGAACACCAAATTAAAGTGCCATCAGAACTACATCAGCAAAAAAGGTGTTATGGTCCTCTTAACACTGTGACTATAATCCTGGTTTTGGCTACCAGAAGAATGTCTGCTCTTCTTTGAACTAATGGCAGATGTTGCCCATGACATGTCCTCTGTCATGTTTTCTTTTTAGTAGTCTCTAATGTACAATTTTTTTCTTTTTCTCTGAATCCACTGCTAGTTACAGATAGCTTTGGTTGCAACACTAGCAGAAGAATAAAGGGGGAACAAAAATTTGTGGACATATTCTGAAGAGCAAAGTCTATCGTTTGCCATAATTTGCAGATGCTGTTCTTTTTTTTTTTTTTTCCCATGACATTTGGTTGTTTTGCTGAAGAATAGTGTTATAAAACTTTTAAAAATTAAACACAGTTCAACAGGACTGAATTCTGCCTGTGGCTACACATTTTACAATGTCTTTGACTTTACCAAAATGTTGGGAATAAGAAGAACATTGACAGCCTTAGAACACCTTCATTAACACTACCTTGCCTGGCCTTCTTTGGATATATACACTGTCATTCTAACACAGATATTTGTAGCCAGAAAACTGTTCTTCTTCCTAGTCCTTTGTTCCAATAATTCACTATTCTGTCTCCCTTTTCTTCCTTTACACTATTTGCAAGCATACCAGTTGTTTCAGAGGTTTCAGAGAGCTGTAGTTTCACCATTGAAATCTTCAGCAAAAACTTAGAACTTTCACAGTTTGATTTTGAGATATCAGACTGTGTTTCCATTGCCAACTATTAATCAAAATTCTCAACTGAACCAGTGTGTTATGGATGTACTGATGGAGCATAAATATCAGAAAACTAACATCATATAGAGTTTCTAATCATAATAGTACTATATAAAACAGATACAAGGTGGCATATGTTTCTAACTGTTCCCTCTCCCTTTAGCACATAAACATAATTTGTTAACATTTGGGTGAATTTAGTCAGGACTCCTGAATATCCCAAAACATCTTTTACAGTTTCTAAAATGGAACTGGTGCCTGGGTTTTTCTTCAAACCCTTTCATGCAGAATGGAGATTGGGCAGCAAACTTTCTAACTACGCCCATGCACTCATAAACATCTGTAGCAAACCATAATTCTGCCAAATGCAGGAGCCACATGGCCATGACATTTTGGTTATGAACGTTAGAGAAGCGTGTGGCTCTGAATCCCAATGTTATGGATTTTAGAGATCTCAAGTGGAAGCCAGATTTCTGAGTCATGCAGGCATTCAACGCAGCCTGAAAAGCTCTTGCAAAGCAAAAGACATGCAACTTAAAGGTCTTGCAACTTGACGGCAAAATATAGGGTCAAGGAGAGGATGGAGGGAAACACCCCTTGGGAAGGGAATGGTTAACTGGCCATAGTCCCATGAGCAGGCAGGCAGGCAGGCAGCTCCACCACTGCAACAAACAACAAATTATTAACACTAAGCAATTTAGCAGCTCAACTTAGAATAAGCAGCACATTGGGCACTGAGTACACAGTGGCAGACTGTCTATGACTCTCTGCTACCAGCCAGCCAGCGAATTTTATTTTTTGCCCTAAAAAGAGTTCTTTGAAAACTCCACTATAATAGCCCATTCTGTACCTAGGAATAATTTTAGAGGGCTGAGTCCCAGACTTCCTTTTTGCAGGTGCAAGGCAGCACATTCGCACCTCCAGTTACAGCCACTGTTTCCAGGGGTTGAACTACCCAGGCCAGACCCTAATACAGAATGTCTCCATTTTTCTTACTGCTTTGCACCACCAGGAGCAAGTCTGCCCTGTCCAAATCCAGTCCCCCAGAGATGTGCAATTGCAGCAGTGTTAAGCCAATGAACAGCGCAATCTAGATCACAGGTTTTGAAAATCTGGCTCTCTCAAGAACAGCTAATTGTACCAATGCAGCACTATTTTTAAAGAGGGCACATTTCTTGATCATACCTCACACTGCAGAGCTTCTGTTCAACTAACTACACGACAGTCTGTTAACACTGAAGGAAATCCCCTGAAAGCTGTGTTTGTTTGACCAACACTGACTAAAATTAGAAAAATATTAAATGAAAGCAGCTGGTCAGCTACCAGCCACAATATTATCCCAACTTCCTTCACAGGAAATATTATAATAACATTTTATTTGTTTTTTCCTCTGCTTGCTGTCACTGGGGTGTAATATTTCTTTCATGTTGCTGATAGATCAAGAGCACTTCTGTTGGACTCAGGCTGTACTGCATGTTGACAGTGATTTGTCCAGCACGGACTTTAATTCATGATCCAGCCAACATCTAGGGGTGCACAGGGGCAGAAGGCAGCAGAATGAAAGCAGAGATTATTGACTGCTCTATCCAAGGTTACCCACAACTTTGTTCTTCATTCTGCTTCAGTGGTTTGACCATAGCTCTGTAAATGTCTGAATAAGCTTCTTCTCACTAGACCTTTGCCTATGAGGTCTCCAAGGACACAGATCCAGAACCATGGGAAATGAATCATGAAACATCTGGGTGCTATGTCAAAGCTGCCTCTGATTCTTGGCCCCTGTGTGTCTGCATGTTTTTTGCTCATCCTCCCTCCATACAGGACAGCAGGGATCGCCTGCACAAGGACTCTGCACCTCTCCTCCAACACTTGAATTCTCCCCACTAGAGCAACCTTTCCACTTCATGCTAAAGCCTCAGCAGAACCAAACAGGGGTCCAAAACAGGGTCTGAACTCAGTGACATGAGCCACCTGTACTGCCAAACCTCCCAGACCCCCCTGGACTTTTCCCATCACCTCTTCTCAGAGGGGTTTGCAGCCCTGACATGCCAAATGAAGCCAGTTTTGCCTGCTGGCTCTTTTACCCAGATCCTTTCAGAGGAAGACAGCCTGGCCCCAAACTGTTGACTGTCCCCAGCCACTTTTGCATATTCCTTCCCCCTCAGGGAATGGTCTTTGTTTCTCTGCTGTCACAATGGTTTTAACACCCCATTTGCATAACACCTTTTGAAATGGACCCCGAGGTCTGGTCTACACTAGGAGGCATTTGTTGGGGGAGCTCTATCAGTAACCAGTCCTACTGTGGCTGCTATTGTACCAACACCAGGACACCTCTAGCACAGCTTTTGCCATCTTCTTCCATAAAACAAGCTACATCAGCAAAAACATTTCCTTTCCAGCAAAAACATCTTTATAAGCTTCTGCGAGTAATGGAAGTTCCTTTTGAAAAAATATGACATGCTTTTAATTGTCCTTTGTATCCTACCAGAGGTTTCTGCTATAGGCATAGCTTTATGGAACTATAGTTATGCTTTAACATCAGTTTAAGTATACCAGGTATAATCAGTTCACAGGTTAGTGATAGCTCTTTTTCCTCAGCACATGCATTAAAAAACAATATGGTTTTCATCCATCCTCAGTAACCAAGGGTTTGTGCATATGGAAGCCATATGGAGTGTAAGAGCCTGCCTATATCAGAAATTATAACAATATATAGTAATGTGGGAATTTAAACCACTGTAGCTGGACAATATAACCCCCTTTTTACTCCATAAGGATGTGAATGTGTGTGTGCATGTGAGTAAAATAAGTAGGTTTATCCATTTGAGCTTCTGTTGCTTTGAAAGCAGTTTATCTAAACTGGAAACAAAAAGTGTTTATTTCTGAGTAAGAATGTCCACATGGAGAGTTGTGGTAAAATAAATGCAGCATTTTAACTATATGAGTATCATTTGTCATTCCTACAGACACAATTGGTTCTATATCAAAGTCCTATATCATATTTTTGCATATAGCTTCTTGTCACTACCAGCATTTGCATTTTAGCAATTTGCATTTCTCCTTGCAAATTAAAAAAAAAAAAAAAAAAAAAAAGGCGTTCAATTGAGATTTGCAAATGAGCAAAGGCAGCCAGGTGAAGGCAAGCAGGAGAGATGGGGGAGGGTTGAAGGTGAAGGTGAGAGGGAGATAAACAACAGTAAAATATCAGCCTTGCTTGGAAGGATTTGGTTTTTCCTCCAACTAAACTTGGTGTGTCCAAGTTTGCATCATGAGTCTAGGTAAGGTGATTTTGCTCAAATGGCATCAATAACTCACTTTTAAGAGCACATATTTATTGATTTCAGGGTATAACATAATTAGGTCTCATATTACTCGCATAGGCTGTGCAGCTCCCGCTGTAAACCTAGATATTATTCAGAAAATCAAAGTAATCTCTTGTGAGTATTAAAATAACAATACATTTGAGAAATGATTGCTACCATTTTTGAAACTGCATTAATGTTCATTATTTATGTAATATACAAGTTTAGAAGGGGCTGATTTTTTTTAACTTCATTGCTAGTATAAAAAAAGTCTTCGGATTCTTGGAATCAAATGCATACAAGTTTCCTTTTTTGTATAGGGTGATGAAGAGAAATGTATCACTGCACATTAAAAATACATTGCACATTTTATACATTTACGTATGTGGTGCTCTTCATGCTAAAAAAAAAAAAAAAAACCAACAAAAAAATCTCAGAGCACTTTAGAGAATGCACCCAGAGACAAAGCTATTGTTCAGGAAAAGCCAGATTAAACAAACATGCCTGTAGTCTTGACTTGAAGGCATTTATGGAATTAACATTCTGAGTCTCAGCTGGCACCATGTTCCAAAGCTGGGGGCAGAACATGCAAAGCCTTTGGCACCTACGAGTTTCCACTGATATTCCCATTATAGACAAAAGCCCAGCATTTTATACAACTCCAAGTGATTTCTGAACATGTGCATTAATGGAACCAAAAGTTTTAATTAACATTTGTGGCCTTAAATTATGTGGTACTTTAAAGACTGTTGGAACTGCCCTGACATCACCAGGCAGGCAGTGAGTGACATGACCTTAATACAGAATTGATCTGGCTAGTCTGGGTTATTAATATTCAAGGGCAGCTTAGTTCTCCATACAGTGCAATTTGTAAAGATACCCATGATCAGGGATTTATGGAAACCTAGACTAAATGTGACTAAACTGTGGAATATTTCCCCTTTTATCTGGGATTGCAATGCTCACGGTCCTTTGGAAAAATGCCCTAGGATTTGTTCCTTTTTTCATGCAAAGTAACAGGTACAGGGGCCCAGTCTGATCTTTAGTTTTGACAGGGTTCACCACTACCTTTCGTGCTACATGCTAACACCTGCTTTCACAATCACTCTAGTTCCTGAGACAGCCCTGTGTCTGCTGTCATAGTTGCTACAGTACACAGATAATTCAAGGAAAAAGCCAGCAAGGAACAGAGTTCAGTCCTTGACATGACCCAGTATCACAAGAATGAGTCCATATCCACCATCAGGAGACAGTGCTATTCCCAGCTGATTAGCTGCTACCACATAATATCTCTGCAATACTGACATTTTTCTTGCTGTGCTTCAGCCCAAGTTCCTTCCCTAGCCATACTAAAATGGTTCCTAAGTCAACAGAACAAAACCTGATACAGGCAGGTAGAAAGCACAGGATCCACAGTGGAAAAAATAAAAATCCCCAAAGGCACAGATGCACTCCTGCTTAATTAGTCAGGAGGCAGTGGCATAGACAAGGACCTGGTGTGGTGGAAGACAGCAGAGTAACTAATTCCCAGCCTATGGTGTAACGCTGTTACAAAAAGAAATGACAGATGTCATTCTGACATGTGTTAACCAGAACATCCTGTGTAAGACATGGGAAGAAATTGTCTCACTCTTCTCATTGCTAGCAAACTCAGCGGTACTTCTGTGTCAGCTCTCAGTGTCATACTTTATGAAAGATGTAGACAAATTGAAGAAACTGAAGAGAAGAGCAGCAGGAACGGTAGTAAGATGTTTAGAAAATGGGTATAATTAGAAAGAAATGTATGATAAACCCTAACTATCTCACTCTGATGTGGTAATGAAGGAATCATTAAAGTCATGAGAAGAAGCATTTGGTTTATTTTTCAGCAGAAAATTCCTATACATATATATATGTGTGCGTGTGTGTGTGTAAAAAAAAGTTATATAGCTCTGTAAACTGGGAATTAGGTAAAAATTTCAGCAAGGGAGGGAGATTTTTAAAAATAAATTAAACATAATTGGGAATTATCTAGATACACTTTTTTGACCTTAGGCAAAAGGAGGAACAAAATCACTTCTATGGTCCAATCTATTTTGAAGATTTCTGCAACATTTTACCCTCCCAGTTTTCCAGTTATGTTCTTCTGTGTTACAGTCCACCCCAGTCAATTAATGTGTCACTTCTTTTGCCATTGTGAGCCTTCAACACAGCCCCTTTCTGTTCACATTATTCCCCAACACATTGCACCAAGAGTCCTTTCTGGGCTATCACCATGATGAGACACTCAGTACTGGAATAAGCATTACTTTGAATAAACAGACATCACAGTTTCTAAAAGTTCCAATATTGGTTTGATTATTTTGCAGAGAAATAGAGCCAGAGGAAAATATCTTAATTTATATCTCCAGAGGGCAAGAGCCAAACAAGGAGCTTGGTAAGTAATGCTTCATAATAATGATACACCGAAGAGTTTGTGTCTATTAATCAGGACATCTATGTGTCTCACTTTGACAAGACTTAGGGTTACATATTGCTACCCTCTGTGACCAATACATGGTTGACTACAAAGAGCTGCTTCTTCACAAGATTGCTCCAACCTTCAAACATGGCATGAATTTTCTACACAGAACCAGAAAACCCAACATCTGCATGCCTTAGGTTTCTCTCCAGCTATTTGTCATCAGTGAACTCTACAAATGGTATTGCAGTACTTCATGGAAGTCACTTTCCCAGAATTTTCAGCATTTCCACTGTCCTTCTCTGAACTCTTCCTGTATGATCCAGCTCTTATTTGGAAGCGTCAAAAAATGGACCTAGCGATTGAGCTAGGTTTTACCATCTCTGATCAGAGTACAAGCATTTCTCCTGCATGACAGACTGCCTTCCTGTTTATAAATCCCATCGCTAATCTTATCTCTTCCAGAAAATCATGATTTATGCTCAGTTTGTGATCCACACTAACCCCAAAACTAATTCTGAAAAGCTGATCCTAACCAACTTTCCTGTCCTGTATTTGGTTACCTGATATACCTTGTATCATTTGATTTTTCATACATTTTTTCAGGCCATATCTACAACTTGCCATAATAATTTTGGATATTAATCTCATTTTTCAGCACCCTTGCTGTCTATTCAGCTTCATATAACCTGAGAATATTGCAGTCATATATTTCCCATAAGGTTCCTATTGTATCACATCAAACTAGACCAAGTAGCAAGATCCCTGCAAAATATTAATCAACATAAATTTGCATTTTGACAGGAAATCCTTCTTTTGATGACCTACATGTAGTTACTCAGCCAGCTTTTGTAGTGCTGTATAGATTCTTCAACCAAACTGTGTTTCCATGGCATTCTTATGAAATGTCCTATGACCTGGCAACAAAATCCCTATTTAAGTATTTCTCATTATCCCTGACTAAGTGGCAAGGAAGTTCCCAGGGTTACCCTATAAATTATGCACCTAAGCTGAAAACACAGTCTTTGTAGAGTATCTAGAATTCCATGGAAGCCTGATAATACAGAACTACAGGATTTATCTTTGCTGTTGAGTTCACCATTCATCCCCTCAAAGGATATATACAGACTCATGTAATGACCTCAAAAGAATCTCACTGGGATAACTGGGGATATTCTGTCAAAATCCAGAGAAGATGCTCTTAAAGCCATACGGTGTAGTTCAAGAAGTCTGTATTGCATTGGCTGCTCATGTTCCAGAAGTTTAGCATACCCTACTGTACAATAAATAAGGAATAAGGTGGGTTTAACATCTGCATGGCACTTGTAGAGCAGAGCCTGAGCCATTCCAGAGATGCTCAGGCTCCACCAGAATTATGGAAATGTCTGACAGTGACAAATAGCGATGGTGCATTCAGGCTTTGTTTTAACTTTGCCTTGAGTCTAAGAAACAGGTTCACTTTCCATTTGTCTTCATTGCAGGTGACTCTAACAGGTAATGACAGCTGGCAAACAGCAAGTAGCAATAAAGCCAAAATAATATTCTGAAATGGGAATTATATCAACACCCAGCACTGCCAAAATTATGCTTTGCTCTAAAGACACCCGGTTCTTGGAGTTACAAAACATTTGCTTCAGCATACAACAGACGGTATAAGAAAAAATCTTAATCCCTCTTCACCTTCCACAAAAAAATACAAAAACCCTGTTGCTCTGCCTTCCCAAAGGAAAAGATGAGTCTTCCTCAAAAATGTTGTCCAGGCATACCAAATGAAGGAAAGGAATGTGGCTGAATGCTTCCAGAAATACAAGTTGCTAGTGGGAAGGACGTGGGCCTACCAGAATTCATGCCAAGTTATGGAAGCCTACATATTCACAGCTCCCTACCAAACACAAACATAACATTAATCAAGGTGTGAGAAAGATATATTGCCTCTGTAACTGGGGAGGGAAGCAGTTTGGTCATCAGAAATTTCCTAAATCTTGGCACAAGGGTATAGGAAAATTCTGAGGCTTTAAAATATTAGGAGTATTTGGACTCTCATGTTTTATCCAAAGTGTAGATTAGTTTTTATTCCTGAATATTTCTACATTTTCATCAGATATTTTATTGTCAGGATTAGTAACCATCTCTTAGATCTCTTAGACACTGTTTTAATGAAAACATAACCTGAAATTAAGCAGTATTTGGGGGAAAATCCTGTTGGTTGGAAATCTGTTTCCCTGCTGACATTAAAAACAGTCAACATAACTCTGTGATGATGCAGAAATTTAACTTTGTACATTTTTATTATATTCAGGATACCAAAGATAACTGGATTTATTCACAGAACGACTGTCACTGAATTCAGTTTTCTGGTACAATTTCCTTCCCATATAAACCCATAAAAAATATGATGGCTGAAACATTAGGAATGCTTAAAGCAGAAGCTGATGTATCTCCATACAGAAAGAACAGATAGATTGCAAACTGTTTATGTCTTTTACATTTTTTACTGTATTAATAAGGAAACACTGTGATTACCAATCAAAAAAGACTCAGGAGTGCTGCTTGTAAAGTGCACTATTATAAAGATTTATATCTGTATCTGGGGAGTAATATAGTGCATTGATATTTTAAGGAGCTCAGTTCAAAATCTCTTCATTCAATGAAAGCCCATGAGAGTGAAATATATTTTTCCTGGGACAACATCATTGTTTATGATAGGAGCTATAAAAAAAAATGTTTTTCCAAAAATTATATGTATGTCCAAAATATCTCAGAATTAATTACAAGAGAATTTTCTTGCATTTAACTGAAATCTTTTAGAATGTGGCATTAAGCAGGCCAAAAAAAAAAAATCCGCTCCTGGTCCCTACATTTGTTTAAGTCTGAAATAGAAGATATCTGTATTCAGCATATATTTCATGAACCAAAATGTACTCCTCAAAATACTTCGAGAAGATGACTGCTTTACATATATTTAAAAACACAAACCACTAAGAGAAGAGCATGAGCCAGTTGTCCCACTGGGGCTTGTGAGTAGGCCACAGGGAATTAATTTTGTTCTGCAGGTTGCATATGTACATACCTTTGGCTGCATTCTGTTAACTTTTTGCAGGACCTGAACTTGTTCTTTTTGAATCAAGAGCTGGTTTCTAATGTTTGTTTACCATAACAGTATCTCAGAGTAATACTCAGAACCAGGAGCTAGAACATGATCTAGAAACTCACAGCAATATTTCCTAGTACTTAGTTAAGAGATGCAAACAAGTTATGCATAATCTAAAACAAATTATTACTTTTTTCATCCAGGGAACTGCAAAGTCATGTGCATGCTCCTTACAGCACAGTGTACTGTGGAAGTGACGTGTTTATAAAATGTTTGTGTTAAATATTGTTGTATTTATTCTGATAATCCAACAAAGGGCATAACAGCTGGGGGGTTGTGCCTGGCTTGACTGCATCACACCTATTCCTTAGAGAATCAGGAGAGCTCCTGACCCTTTAAGAATCTTCAGGAATCCAAAAAATTATGTAAGAAAACACTTTTCTGAATCCTTTTTCATTTTCAATATAATTTTTCCCTTCTTCTGGAGAGCAATATATCTGCTCTCTGCCTGTTTCAAAGATCTTTGGTGGGTATTGAACCAATTCCATCATTCTCTTTGCTTTAGGTCGCATTTTGGTGTGCAGTCTGGGAGAACAGCAGACCACCCCATTTCAGGACAGTTTTGGCACAAATAGTCATACTTTGGAAGAGCACTGTATAGCCAATATATTAAGTTCACCGAGAGAAAAATTAAAATGTGGTAATAATTTAATTCCTTTCTTTCTTCCTTCCTTTACATTGTTAAAATGTAATCTCTTGGCCAAACTATTGTCCTTAGGGTATGATATATATCAAACCCATGTGCATGTAAGTGGATTTTTTTAATGTACTGTGAAAAGTAGCAATGCACTGAGATCAGAATCTAAGCAAGTAAAAAATAAGAGGCATAGGAACTGACGGCATAAATCCAAAGTTTATCATATAATTCCCAGATCCATGTAGCTGGTCCCTAGGAACATAAAAAACCCAACAGTACAAAGGAAAACATTTTCAGATGTACTTCTTTTTTTTTTTCTAAAGATCCTGCTGCAGAGGTTATATCTGGCAGTGGGGAGCTTTTTCTCTTATCTTCAGTTCCCACAAGAACCAAGCTTGAACATCAGAGCTCCCTAAGCCTAATAAATGAGAGTACTCTTGTCTGCTTTATCTTTTTTTTTTTCTTCCCTCTAGTCATATGATGAGGAAATAAATATATGATCTTGTTTTCAAAAGAAGCTATTATATTAAACTGAAGGTGTGAGCCTACCCTATCCCCTGGGCTCTCACCTAGACCTGCGTGGCAATGTGCAGTCACAGGAATGCACAAAGGGTGGCTCTTACTCTCCTTGGAGCAATTGCTCCTTGTCCTTTCTTTGGAACTGGAAGGCAAGTAGCCTCACTGCAACTCACTGGTGATGCCTCCACACAGTCAATCTCATTCTGTTTAGTCCAACAGAATGGGGTGCATATCGCAATCAACTTCCATAAATATTCACTTACGCCTCGTTTGCCTTTATTTTCCACAAACATTTGAGTACTTGACTCGTTCACGTGAGTGCTCCCAGAAAGAGGATGTTAATCCTACATGCTTGAGCACTTGCTTATAGTAAATTTTAAAACAACCAAGTATACAAGTCATAAGAAGGGAAATAGAGTGTCTTTGCTGGTCCCTGGCAGAGGCATTTAAATAAACCAGGCAAGTACCTGCTTATGCCCTTCTTATCTATATGTCTGCACATGCAGTTTTATTTGGAGCAGTGGACTCACAATTCAGTCTTCCACTGTAGTCCAATGGATGTGGCATGGAGCAAGAAATGTACATCACTGAGCCTCTCTTTGCCCTAGAACAGGAGTGATTCTATTCTGTAAACCATGCCACATACTAGGAGATTTTTAGACAAAATACATTGTATAAGAGTTACATAATATTACTGACTGTTGCTTATCATGTTTTGCATTAAAAAGAAATCTTCCATAGGAAAAAGTGTTCCATATTCTTCTGCAAATGGTCATGGACCAGGAAGAAACACAGATAGTCAAAAAAGCAATTTTTCTCAAAGCTAGCAGTATTTTCCGAATTCCTGAGTGCTCAAACTGAAACACTTAACTCTGAATGCAACCAATCAGCCTCAGTTATTCTACTTCCTTCAGCAGGGCCAGCATTTATTTCTGGCTTATATACATTTCTTCTTTATTTCCCAAAGTTTACAGAAGTTAGAAAGATGAGATTTGGACACAGGAGGTGGAATTCCAGATGGGAGAAGAGAGGTTTATCAAATGAAAGAGAGAAAAGCCAACAGAAAAGCCAACAGAAAAACTGAGTAATGAAACATCCAAAAGAGCTACTAGCTTGAACATGGATACATGAGGCCAAATTTGTCCTCAAAGTGTCTCTGCTCTTGCGGACCTGATGGATTAAGCCTGCTATTTGGTTGCTGAACAATCTGTACAAGCAGGAGAACTACCAGAAATGGAGCATAAACAATTTACTGAGAAGAAGCTGTATTTGCTTTGAGCTGTAACTGGTTCCACAGACGCCACATAAAAGAAACCCACATCAGTGTCTAGCAGTTAATTTCACCTGGAGCCAGCCAACACATTTTCTCTCCAAACCTCTGTGTCTGTTGCACAGGGGAAGGACACCTGGGGGGTTTGACCTTAAAATTAGACCTGCTGCACTTGCAAAAACCCACCCTCATAGCGAGGCCTTTCTTATTTATCATCCAAATGCTGCAATCCAAATCTCTGGGCTTTGCAGACTGCTCAGGCCTCAACAGACTGCCAGTGAAATTGGACCCAATGTGAATTTGCGGTAACTCGCTCTGCAGCGCTTGATTCCCCTGCCTCCTGCAAAATCTCTGAGGACTCACACACAGCCACCATGCAGATCAATAACTTTACAGTACAAACAGACGGAAACTTTCCCTTTTGGGAACAGGATAAGGCAAAGTCAATTAATGTACAACAGAGAGATGAGTAATTGAGCCAGGAGTATTTTAATAGGATATACCAATCCAGCATTTGCATTTTCAAACTGGTATGTGCCTCCTGATCCAGAATCACTTGAAATCAATCTTTAAAAATCCCTCAGAGGCTGGGAGAAGTCATTGTCACATTTTAGATCTTGGAGGATGCTGTTTTGAATCTCCAATACAAAATTTAAACATAGGACTTCATTCACTGCATTTTCTTTTTTCTTTTATGTGTAGATTTGCAGTGGCACAGCCCAGACTTCCCAGGCATACATACTCAGTTCTTGGATTTGGACTTCAAAAATACCAGGGTTTCTATGCCAGAGCTTGACTCTTCAGTGACTGTGGTGGTTTTACTTGGCCCAGTTTTTGCTAGTGGGTAGGCAGGGGCACAAAGATGGCTCCTGTGCATCCTGTGTGAAGGTTCCGGAAGTTTTTCATCCTGTCCAGCAGAGCCACTCTCTGATGGCTCTGAAAATGATGGACATGCTGCTGGCCAAACCCGGGCCAAGTAGAGATGTTAGTTACGCCTCTGTCAAAAGATATTTAAGAAGAAATCAAAACAATGGGTGCACGCACTTCTTTGTAGCCAGAGGAGGAGGAGGTGAGAATATGTGAGGGAAAACAACATGGAGACACCAAGGTCAGTTGAGAAGGTGGGGGAGGAGGTGCTCCAGGCACCAGAGCTGAAACCCCTCTGCTGGCCATGTTGAAGACCATGGGGGGAGCAGGTGGTCCCCCTGCAGCCCATGGAGTCCAGGGGGGTGCAGAGATCCACCCACAGCCCATGGGGAGGTGCCCATGCCAGAGGAGCAGATGGATGCCTGGAGGAAGCTGTGATCCAGTGGGAGTCCCAGNAAAGAGGGAGGGGGGTGAGCTGAGAAATGGTGTCTTAAGAGGGAGAGGGGTGAGCAGAGAAAAGTGTTTGTAGCAGAAGAATTGTGGTGATGGACTGACTAAGGAAAAACCCCATACCCTGCCCCCCACCCGGAGCTGTTGGTTGTGTGAAGGAGGGAGGGGGTGAGCTGAGGAACGGTGTCTTAAGAGGGAAGGGGGGTGAGTGAAGAAATGGTGTTTTAGGAGCTTATTTTTACCTCTCATTTATCCTCCGACTCTGTTAGGTTAATAAATCACTTTGCAACTTAAGTCCTCACCTGTTTGCTCACATTCTCGTGCATCCCCTCCCCATCACTGCCTCATCTCAACTCATGAGTCCAGTGTGTTCCTGTTAGTTTGATTCCTCTCCTCTGCACGGCTGTGGCAGGAGAGAGCATAGAGAGCAGACATCCTAGGTCCCTGGCATTTGGCCAGGGTCAAACCTCAACAGTGACCAATATGCAAGCATTGAGAATTAAATTAGTAAATTGGCAGCAACCTCCATCAAAATCAGCATTTCACATCACAGATTCTGAGGTGCCACAGAATTTTCCTTCACTGGGGAAATGAAACACTATCTCAGGCATGGTGGTACAAGGGAGAAAGACACTTTCCAAGGCCTTCCTCTCTGTTGCAAAACATCTGGATTTTGTGGGACACCTGCTGGTCCTAAAGAAGCCCCAGCAGCCATGGTGAACACAGCAGTAGCAGTTCAGATGTTCTGAGGTTGATATGCTTTGGGAAGGAGAGAAAGCTCCTATGTCAATGTATGTGACAACAGCAGCACTCATTTTTTGAATGTTGTGGGAGGATTCGTGTTTAAGTTATGATAGGGCTTGGAGACCTGCAAAGAATATTTTGTTTTTTAAAGGGGGACAGTCCAGACTGTGAGAGAACAGCACTGGGGAGAAAAGCATAACCCATTCCCTGTTCGTTGATCATGCTGTGTGTGAGAATTCCTGCATTACTCCCACCTTCAGCTTTTATTTGTTTGCAGCATTTTCCATGGTCACCAACATTTTCAGCAGCTGTCTGTGATTCCAGCTACAATTGGATGCTAAATACAGTAAGTATCTGGGAATAGTAAACATTTTCCAGTAAGACAGGAAAAACAAAAAGATTTAGCAAAGAACCCTTAATGAGAACCATGGGACATGTTACAACTCTGCTGAGGATGAATGTGCTTTGCAAAGGCATTTGCATATTGTCACTCCTCCCAGTGTGGCTATTTCCTTAACCTCTTTTTAGATTGCAAACACAATAGGGCTGTGCAAAATTTCATCGAGGCTTATCCCAAATTGAGGATAAAATGATCAATGACTAAAACATGACTCAGGCAAAGGAGACTTAGGGCCTAATTTTCTTCTAACTTTTAGTAAATTTATGCCTGTATAACAATTCTACTGACTTCTGTGGTGTTTGTTATATTAATGCAAGCAAAACCAGAAGCAGACTCTGAGTTTTAAACTCATCCCATGTAAGAAGCCAAATTAAGGCGCTTGTGCTTGTTTAGTCAACAGCTGAATTTGATCCTTAGGTTTCTAACAAGCCATATAAACTATATGCCTCTCTAAACTTTATAGAAAGGCCTTTGAAATCAGTGGACATTTTGTGGTGACTAGTTGCCTTTTGTGGTATTAGTAGAATGAAGGGGACCAGAACTGCCAGGGGTAAAGCTGTAACCCACTCTACTCAATGTGCCTAATAATCCCAAAAAGCACACCTCACTCCCTTCTCTTTAAGACACATAGACCACACAAGTATGAAAGGAGGACCATACCCTTTACAGGAATAGAGAAAATTTTGAAGGTAGTACATATAAACAGTGACATCATATACTCTGCTAGTGAAATTTACATAATTTACTTGGCAAGAGATATTAGAGTCCCACAAATGCAAGATGATTTGTGTTTGAGGACACTGTAAGAAAACCTTCTGAAGTTGTACCATGTTGTGGGCAAGTGGAAAGATATCACTCTGCATTAAGCAGTCACTGATCAAAAGTTTTGAGAGGTTTTAAGAAAAGCTGCCTTTAGCTAAGGAAGGCCACACAGTTTAGTTTCCCAAATGTCAATGAAACAAGAAGGAGTTTAGCGATTGAGTCAGGACAGGGGCTATTTAACCTTGTAGGGCTCTGAAATGTTCATCAGAGGCACTGGCAGGAGGAAGAACCTGGGAAGGTTTCCACTCTCTGAAGTGGAAGGGTTTGTGGAAAGGACACATTGCCTAACCCTTAAGGGTTAACTAGAAAGAGGTTACATGTAGGCTGCTTTACATAAATCTATGAGCAGTAAAATGTGTACTGTGTACATTCCTGGCTCCAGGGAAGCTCAAGAAAAGACTTCTTTCAGTTACAGAACATCACCTATTTTCTTCTCTATATTCCAAGCTGTATTTCGAAATATACTTTAAAACGTAAAAATATTGTTCCTACACCACATCCTCTGGCATGTTAGCAGAGGAAATCTGCATTCATCCCTTTGTTATTAGAGACCCAGGAAGCACAATCGAACTTCATGAGTTTTAGGTGATTGTTTCAGATTCTTAGCTTTCTTGGCACTGGGATTGATGGCATTCTTCCATACTTAAAAATTCCTTTTACTCTTGAATGAAATGCAACAAGTTGTCAGTGCTAAAATATTACCTTCAGGTCCATCACAAGTAGAGTTATTTTTCTGCACACTTTTGAGTAGTCTGGGAAATCAATTGGTAATTAGGAAAATATGTCTGTTAATATACCTATAATGTAATTACTGTAATGCACTGAGTAAAACTGAAAAGCCATCCTAGTAGATTTCTGCACAGAGCTACTTTCTCAGTCTTTTTATTGGAAAGACCTTTCATCAATAATCCTAATTGTAAGTATGTGCTTTAGGCTCCTCCTGCTCCCAGATAGAGTTTGGTTGAAAAGTGGCTGCTATATTTTGTGTTAAACCTTCTTGCGGTCTGGCTTCCAGTATGTCTCCTTGAGTAGGTAAACATGACAGAACAAAAGTGCCTGGAAATGCAAACAGTCCCTGAATTATTATGCCTATTACTTTTTATTAGTAGTAAAACCAAAAGAAGCAAGGAACAGTTCTATTTATGCAGAGCAGTTAGAACATAAATAATACTAAAATGTTAAAACTATAAAACTACTTATGCCATATTAATTTAATTCTAATAAAAAGTAGGTTTTGGTCTTTCCTCCATGACAGCAAACATTGTACAGCTTTGCTTTCATCCAATATTTATACTCAAAAACATTTTTGTTTAGGAAATAAACTAGTGATAAAAAATTACAGTCTCAGAATATTAGGCTTTGACTAGTCCCCTGCTGCCCTTTAGACTATGTTTCAGTAAAATACAGTACATCTTGCTGTTTTATTTCATTGTTTGTGGCCCATGCAAAATCCTATTGTCCAGCTGCCCAACACAAATGAACAACAAATCAGAACAACCAGAAAAGCACAGTGACTGATTAAACTAGGTCAGAATTTTTGCCTGCACCATTAGAAATATGACTTTATTCAGATTTTTGGTACATATTTACATCACCTTGAATGGCACTGAGGAAGCCTGCTGATAGAGCGTTTCATTTTTAAGTGCTACAGACAAGCAAATCGTGCCAGCTCTCCTTAGCACATATTATCAAGTTGTTTGGTTCTGTTGATTTTTTTTTTTTTATTATTCCAAATTAGCAGGGTGATCCTGCATGGGATTAAGCAGCATGAAAGTGAACAAGGAGAACTACAGTTCAGAGCAGACATTCGGGCTAGATGAGCTCATTTGGACAATAAAGTCACCTCCAAGCACTTTCGTTGCAGCACCCAAAACAGCAGGCTCCCTCCCAGCATATCCATGGCACTCTACTCCCCCTCTTCACTGCAGCATGTCACTATCAGCCTCAGCTCAAGTTTTCCTTGCCTGTCTCAGCACCCATGATCTGGAAGAGGCCAGAGCCTGGCCAAGCAGACTGTGGGGTTATGCAGAGGTGCCGTACAGGCAGTCGCTGTTTCTCATCCACTCCTTCGGGGTGAGGAGTCCAAAAGACTGGCTACCTTTGGAATAGGTTTCTGAGGATGTTTTACTGCAAGGGGTGAAGAATTAGCTGCCTCACCCAACAAAGTAGTGAAGGGAGTCACAGCAAGTGGACTTGTAGTTTCCCCTCACTAGAGAATATTCTTGGACCAAGACCAAATTTAGTCATAATTTAATCATGTTGCAACTCAAATTTTAGGAAATTGACTTCACAAGCTGAACAACTAATGAAACCAGGTTTTATATTTATCTGTGTCTTCCTTCTATGAAAACTTCTCCCAGAACCAGACTCTTAGATTCTCTTATGTCTCCTGTCTCTATCAGGCAAGAGACAGCACTTGCTCTGTTTTTGACTATAAATCCATCTGCTGAGAAACAGGATAATGCCTGAGTTTTACCTTTTTTGACTTTCAGCTCAGCACAATCGTTCAGCTGAGGTCCCTCTCCAGTACGCAGACAATTGCCATGAAACTTTAAAAATGCAATAATAATTCAGATCTGCCCTTCTATCAAATTTATTTGAAACTGGCAGCAAACTCATAGGTCATTAAGAGGCTACTGATACAGAGACAGAGCAATTTCATTATTCCATTAGCTGGAACCCTGTAATCAAACCCTCTGCAAAATCATGAGACTTGTTTACAGATCATAAGACTTTGGAAAATAATAGACTGTGGGTCTTTCCAGTTTCAACATGGATGCAAATAAAGACAAATATTACACTGAAAAAAAATTTTAAAGGAGAAACTAAAATGGCAAAATATTTCAGATCTAATGGTACTAGTTTAGAAAATACACTTATCACCTATCAAATAAGATTCTAAAAATACAGGAAAGATTTTTGGCTTAAGTAATAAAGTATAAGAGAAGCTTGAAAGCTAAACAAAATATATCTGTATCCTTCAAACAGAAGAAATCAAGGAAAAAAATTGGATAAACTCTGTCACGTTTTATATAGCCACAGTTCTAAAGGAAGTTTCTAAAATTGTGAGTAACTCGTATCAGGTAATAAAAAATGACAGTTCTGATGGGTTTTTTAAAAGTTTCCCAGGGGAAGATGCAGAAAACTACAGCTTCATATGTCTGATATCATTAGGGTCAAAATTGGTACAATCAATAACAAGGAACATGGGCAGTAGAGGTGCAAATAAATATGATACATTGGGACAGCTTCTGCAAAGGGAAATCATACCTCACCAATCCATTAAAATGTAATGAAAGTGTTAACAGGAGTAAGTGATCCAGCTGAGAAAGTATTTTTTGATTAAAAGAAATAGGTTTGGCAAGATCCTTCACTGAAAGCTTTTACAGACATTAAATCAATGTGGAATAAAACTCAAAGTCCTCTGATGACTTAATAATTGGTTAAAAGACAGGAAACAAAGAGTTAAAATAAAGTGGGGGTTTCCTGTAAGAGGAAGGTTACCAGATCCTCAGGGACCCACGGGCAGACCTGTGTTCTCCAACATATCATAAATAATGTGGAACAGGAAGAGAATGGAGAGGCTGAGAAAGTCTGCTAATGACACAGTATTTTTCAGGATCCTCAGAACTGAAACAGACCAAAGAGTTACAGTACATACTTACAATGCTGAGGGACTACACAGTGCAGTAGCAGCGAAATTAAGCTCTGACCTGCACGAAGTCATGAGCAAACAAAAAAAAAATCTTAACTACACAGACAGAAGTATAGGCTTTTCACTAGTATTGGCACTAGGAAAGATTTCTTGGATTAATTTTGAATACTACTTTAGAAATATCTGTTCAACATCTAGCAATACTCAAAAAGGCCAGTAAAACATTAGAAACTATTAAGAAAGAAATAGCAAAGAAAATGGGAATATTATTCTGCCTCTGCCCTGTTCACCTATAATTTTAGATGCTGAGCATATTGAATATTTTAATCAGGCACCTCAAAAAAGTTACAATAATTTCAGAAAAGGCATTGTGGATATGACAGAGCTGATCAGAGGTGTGGAGTGAGTGCCATATCAGAAATGAGTAGATAGAGAAGGAGTTTTCAGCTTGAAAAAAATATTACTGAGAGGAAGAGCAATAGACAGTCATGAGCAGTGTAGGAAAGGTGATCAGGGAAAGGTCATTCACTAAATGACTCTAGCAAGTAAAACACAAAAGGGGATGTACTTTCCCATACTTAATTACATCATAGAATGTAATGAGGAAAACATAAATGAGTTTAAAAAATCAACTGGAAAATTAATTGAAGCAAAGTCCATCATGGAGATGCAATCTTCTTCTCAAATGTCCCTAAACCTGACACCAAGTTTCCATCCTTTATTTTCCTTCATTACATTTCCACTCCTGTGTCTAATCTGAGTCAGGACACTGGCCTTTTTTCCACCTTTGTGCAAAACGGCAGAAAGGAAACATTCACCATAGGCAACAAGTCTAGGACCCCTAAATCTCCCACCACATCCTCTCCTTTTTCCATTTCCAGCAGTCCATCCCATAGTATCATCTTTTCTTCTCCCCTCACTTAGCACCTAGAGAAGCAGCAGCATTTTTACCCTGGAAGAAGAGCACTGTGCACATTGGCTAGAATGATCTCTCACCACCTTTAGCTGATGTTCACCAAAAAATTCAAAAGTTGTTTGGAGGGAACAGATGTCTAGATTGAGGATCTCATTAGCCAATAAATACCAGCAGCTTTACCAAGCCAGTCTAAACAGATGGTGGATCTTCAGAAATCAAATGAATTTGCACTTCTGCATGGTTTTAAGAGAAGAGCATCAGCCTTCTCATTTAAAATCTGCCTCTGACCATGAGGAGAAATCTCCTTCTGGTTTACAAGAGTTGAGAACAAAGATGGATTTCTCCACACAGATCTTTCCCCTTAATTCACTTCAGTCCTAATGAAATGTATGAGGCTTTTGGCCTGCATTCATGTAACTTGATGCAAACATATTGTGACAGCTTTCTAATGTCAGGATTTGGTGCACCAGCTCACATTACAGAAAATAAGCAAGGTGCTTACTCAAAACCACAAATATACAGCCCACTCACCTGGCTACTCTATAGAAGGCTGAGGACCAGGCTTCTTGTCTTTCTTGCTCTGCTTATTCAGCACCTGAGTCCTGGTTAGGCAGCATACAATGAGCATCTATCAATTATTTCATCTGTCTCAAACCTCTTAAAAATACAGAATTTCCTTTGCCCACTAGATGTGACAATAACAGCAATGAATGCTCAAAATAATGCAGAACTTGACGTTTCTAAATTCAGTTCTTTAAAGACTAAGAATGTAAGAAAAAGTAGACCACCTTGCACCAATGGCCCTATGCTGTGCTGCAGACCATGGGTAACTGTGTGAGCAGCATTGCTGACAGACAGCACTGAGCCCATCAGCGATCAATTCATCCCTACTATACATTCCTCAGGGATGAAAAACTAAAAAAGCATGTAAGATCTGCAACCCTGAGGCTTCTCTTTGTGACACCATTTCTAGTTCTTCCTCTTTTTTTGTGTTGTAGCTACACATAGCATCATTTTCATGACATGGTGGAAATTCCCAAGATCCAAGTAATCTTATTTTGCTTTATCTGTCCTTTTTTATTTCTGCAGGTCTTTGGGGATTCTGAAATTACTTTCTGACAACTTAAGTATTCTGGTTTTCAGTTTTCAGCTGAACAAAATGGTAACAGTTGATAACCCATCCTTGATGTGTTAGTGCTGCTCTGTAATTTCAGAGTGCTAAATAGAGATGAGATTGACTACAGCCTACATGAATTGAGAATCTTTAGAATTTTTTAGTTGTGGTTTTCTATAAATTTGCTGGATAATAGGATCAGTAGTGTTGCATCTACAACCTTATTTCAAAGCTTGAGCAGTGCAAATTCCTGACAACTATTCTATATCCAGAATCGGGCACTTATGTGAAGTGCATAGACTTGATATGCAGTCTCCTCTCTCTCTCTAGTAGAATATCCCAGAGAAAGAATAAGAATAAAAATAACAGTTAAGGACAAGTGCAAGGATTTTTCCAGCCAAGATAAACAAATTAATGCCAATTTTCCCTGTGGCACAAATATTTTATTTTATTTTTTATTTTGACTTGGACTATATTTCTGGCATAGAAAGAAGATTTTATAGCTTTCTCAGTTTACTATAATGCCATTATACAAGGTCATATCAGAGGTCTATTTTCCCAACACCATATCTCCAACACGGAATAATAGTGGATACTAAAAGAAAGAGGATGAGAGATGGCATGAACTGATTCCTGGGTGTACTTTACTGGCTTGCATCAGAAGCTGGTTTAAAGGCTTCTTGAACCACAGGTTGCAACTGATGACTGTGTGGTAGCTCAATCTCTTTTTTAACCCATTTATACTTTTAGTTTTTGTGCCATACTGTAGCAAAGACGCAAGCCCAGTATAAAATACTCTAGTCATCCTCTGAGATTTTTTCCAATGTCTAAACTATATTTGTATATTCTTTCTAATACATGCTTCTGAAACACCTTAGGAATCACATTCTTGATTATTTAAAAATTCCCCCATATCTATCACTGAGAATTATTCCTTGAAGTTTTTACTGGAGATGTTTCTAGCAGCCTTCTCCTCAGTCTCCATCCCCATTGCTTTCCAAGGTAGCATTTTGCATTCTGTGCCACATCCAGCACCTCACAGCACCTATAACCTCCCATAAGCTTCTTCTTGTTTATTATGACCAAATGGTTTCCTGTGATTGATAAATATGGATAGTTTTTTTCAAGAAGTAATTTTAGGATTTCCCATAACATCTCTCAAAGTGTCTTGACCTAGACTGCAGGCACAATCTGCTTCTTCTCGGAGAGACTGGGTGCCTTGAAAACTGAAATGGACTCTTCAGATTTAGTCAAGCCCAACTCTCCACTGTTTCCACTTTCTTTTGGATATTTTCTTTTAAACTTATGCTTTTCTGTTACATTTTTGACTGTGGTGCAGAAGTCTTCATACTTCTGTGGTACTATTTCATAGCTGAGCCTCCTCTGCCTGAGCTTGCAATGTACTGACAACATCAGCTCCTGGAGAATGAGTGACTGTTGGAATAAGGCTGTGTCCCAGCTGCCTCCTTTCCTGCTGGTCCCAATTGCTCGCAGCTACAGACTGAGGAAGGGTTTAAACCTTCCCTAGTTATCTTCCACTTTTGAAAATAGTTTAAATTTTAATAGGGTTTTAATTGTTCCATTCTTCCAATCTGGCTGTTTCCTCAAATTGCTTAACTCTGGGTATGAGGGTATTTTGAGGCTGGCAAAACCCTGCTGTGTTCTGCTTCTGAGTTTTAGGTGATCAGCAATTTGTAATGTAAGCTGCTTTTATAACAAAAAGATGTAGCTCTCCTCAATGTACTGTATCATCCCCTCTGGAAATGGTTCCTTCAGTGAGGGCATTTCCCACAAACACTAAATACAGAAGATTATATGGGTCCATTTTCTTTGCACAGGGAGCATGACTAGGAAAAGGGCTTGTCTTCTTCCTTCTCCCATCTCCCTACATTAAAATTGAGTCCAAACCAGAAAATATACATGGGTGTCAATGCTGAGCTGCCAGAATATAGGGCATGTCTCTAGCTTTACTGACAACCTTACCACAGCCAAGACACACATTCCCACAGGCGCACGCACAGATAACTATCTCTGTTTTTACCATATCCAGGTTACTGTGGGGAGCTCGGTTAAGAAGTGATTTTAAAGTGCCTGTGCACTGGTCTCTCTCTAAGTGCCTCCACTCATAAGAAGAAACACAAACTCCTTCTTGTAGGTCAAATGCAACAATGGAGAAATTTTTAAGAACTTGGAATGCCTAAAAGACATCAAATAACCTTTAGAAATCTCAGTATGATTTTGTAGGCTCTATTTACTGCTGTTGTGAAAAAAATTCATGCAAAATAGGCTCCAGAATTCCAAAACTGAAAATAAAGTTTTTAACAACCCTTTCATCTGAGATAATCCATGGAGAATGACTTGTCCATTTTACGCCTGTGCTTTTTTGTATGTAGTAAGCACTGACATGATCCCTTGCTTGCTTGAAAACCAAACATAAATGCTTCACTTCCTGTTCATGGGTCACTTCCTATGAATATGTCACTGTGGGATACAACACCTGGCTGGTAAAAGTGAGTATCCATCTCAGAGACATTTTGGACACTACTGGTTTTCATCTCAGGCCACTGAATTGGTAATAGACACCAACTTTTGTCAATATTACTTGAACTCAGATCCTTATATATACATTTCTCTGTGTCTGAAGAATGAAATTCTGGAACCTACAGCAAATACAAATCAGACTTCAGATTTAAGGAGCAGGTTCATTGCCAGGAATCACAGGTGTCACTACTAGAAAATAACTTTGGTTCTCTTCAACCAGATTGTGCTCTTGCCCATTGACAAAGGCAAGCAGCATAAGATTCACAGCCTCAGAGGCCTGGAAATAAACCTTCATTTTAATTCATTACTTTTTTTAAATGTTATCCTAATGGATGCTAATTCTGTGGCCTTTCCTACTGTGTGAGGGTGACTGTGGTCTTTGATTAAAGATAAAGCCTTTGTAAAAATACGGTGGTAAAAATCACTTTGCTGTAATTCACTTTCGTGCCATGAGTAGATTTCAGGAAAATGCAGCTCTATAAACAAAATAAAAAGATGGCATTTCAGCAGCAATATGTAAAAAAGATACTGGTTAGAAATACTTCAGAGAAGCAGCCTGCTTAGTTGTAAAATGAGTTTAAATTAGGCTTTAAAAAGGATTGCTAAATCTTGACACATATATGAGCAGCTTATTATCATGCAATTGTGCAGTAGTTGCTTGATCTTGTTACTGATGTGCCACATATGAATAAGTGATTAATTACCACAAAGGCTAAAACAGAGCAGAGTGAGAGTACTGTAGCTCACCCTGAAAGAGGGGCTTAAACACGTTTATTGCCCTTTAAGTGCATTTCATTAAGGCCAATTAAGGACTTTCATGTCTTATTAGAAAAATGAAGTAGATTTATGAGGTTTTCGTAGGCTGGAAGTGCTGGGGCTAGCAGATACGAAACTGTGCAGAAATACAGTAGTTAGAAGCTAAGAAAATAATATAAAGATACACACAGGAATAATTTCACTAAGGAACCAGATCACATGAAGATGGTCTCCGTACAGAAGGAAGAGAGGAAAAAAAACAAAACCAGAGGTTAAAATTCATAACATTTCCTCTCAGACTTGCTCCCTATAATTTTATGGGCAATTTTGCTATCCAGCTCTCTTTGGGGTCTCATTTTCTTCCATTCCATATAAAATTCAGGATGACTTGAAGGGCTGCCATTCAGTTGGGCAGAATTTACTCCCAGTGGGTACACCTTATTGCATACCTGTGAATAAATGCACAGAACAGGAGGGAGCAGATTTGTTGACAACCACACAGCACAACTCCTAGCAGGTCTACATACTTTAATAATGTTTAATCTTGCTGATAGAGATTCAGTCAGGACTCCTTTATCGATGTAACTTTAAGCACTGTCTCAGAAAAACATATGCTTTAGTTAAAGCTGATTGGAGGATGCGTTTAAGTTTTTTGCTGAATAGGAGTGAGGATAAGCATGCACTTAGTTAAACTAAATGTGTGCTTCAGCATTTTGTTGTATAAAGGACTACAAAGGTGAAAGCCCTGACCTATTCATCAACACTTCTCACTTAGTGTTTCGGCATTTCCTGCCTCAAACCAGGAGTTTCTGACTGTTCAAGATTGCTTCTATATTCCTTTAATTAAAAATAGCAATTTTAAAAACCCCAAATCCATAAAACTATTCAACAGAAATAAAAAATGTCTCTCTGAATAATCAATGTGTATTCAGATCCACAGGGCTTAAGAAATGAAACACGAATGCTGACCTTCTTTTCTTAAATCATGCTGTTCCTAAGGTAGCAAGAAGGAAAAGAAAGGAATGGAGTAAAAACACTCAGCAGCATGATCTGAGGACAAAGACAAACTTTGCTTTGACTCTGCAGAGTTCTGAAAGTTGGCGTCACAGCCTTCATCTTATTTGAGCGTAATTTGATCTATAGAATTTCCTTCCTTGCTTTATTTTGAAAGAAAACTTTCATGGGAGGTTATAGAGTATGTATCGTTATCCTTGGGGACTGTGTCTGTTTCAGCATCATCCAAGTTTCTAGGTCCCACACATACAGCATCTGGGCAGCTTCTTTACATATTATATGTATTTATGAATTTTTAAAAATATGCATTATTTACTCAGTGGACTGGAATAGCAATGTCAAGTGGGGGAATATGTATTTATAAATGTTTTTAAAATGCACATTATTTACCCCACAGACCAAACAGTTCCAGTCTACCATGTATAGTCTTAGCCACTTAATTAAAAATCTTATGAAACTTCTTTGAAAAGCACTTGCAGCACATATGCAGCAGCAACTTTTGGAGCTTTATTATCTCAGCTCTTTTTTTTTTTTTCTCCAAAATACACAAAGCATTTAGACATATTATGGTCTAATCACTTGCCAAATTTCATCTCAAATAGAAGCTATATAGGAATTCTACAAGCACAAAAAAGGCATCAAAAACAGCAGATCAGCTATATTTTGGGGGAGGAGGTGTGGGCAGTGGGGGGTTGCTGCACCAATATAATTTTAAAACAAACAAACCTATATTTTTTAAATTGGTGAAAAAGAATTAATTCCCACACTGAGATTTGTTTGTGCCAAACCTTAGCTGCTCCTTTTAATGAGGTTTTAAATAATTTTTTTTCTGCCAACTTACTCTTAAAGGGGTTTGTACCAAAAAAATTGGCTACATACTATCTACATGGTCCAACCACTATTGATTAAATTCTTCAGGGATGGGAGACCAAAACTACATATTTTGTAAAATTACATGATTAAAGAGAAGAGGTAAATGCAACACCAGCATACATCTGTCATTTGTTGTCCAAATGTAATTTCAAATAATGATAATGTTTCCATATTTTGTCCCTTAAGTTGTATTTCCAAAACAAATGATGACTCATATATCTTTTCAGTCTTTGAGAAGGGATTTATTGATGTAAGAAGTGATAAGCATCTGCCTCTGCTGGTTTATATCAAAGGGGTATAAAATAACTGCTGTGCATCATGTGGGTAAAATGAAAATCTCTTGATTCTGTCCCCACCCACAATTCAGAGCACTTCACAGAGCATCCTGAAACCATGCTGCAGCATCACCTTGTTTTTTGGGACAGGAGGGCACTTCTAGCCAAGTGGTCACAACCTTCTTGAGCATGAACATCAGGTCCCCACAACCAGCACAGCCAACAAAACTATGTATGTTCTCTGACCATGGTCATTTGCACAGGCTACAGATATGAAACACCTTAAAAATAGATTTAAAGGCCATCATAGGGTAGAGGCTTTGAACAAAAAACTGTAGCTGTCCAGGCCTACACAAGAGGCTTATGACTAGTTTATAGAGTTTTATGCAGTTTCAAAGTGGTAAATGTTTACCTGTGCATACTGCTGCCAGAATTTGTAGTCGCTGTCAAATGTAGAAATAGAATCCAAACTATATTTAGAAAATTAACTTTTATTTCAAATTACTTTGACTTTTTTCACATTCCAACTGAAAGCAATTCACCTGTTAGAAATCAGCAGCATGTCCTTGTGATAAAGTTCATTAAAACAACTTGATAATTTTGGGAGGCTGAAATTTTTCTATTTCCTCATGATAGCAAAAAGGCATTCTATAAACAAAGAGAACTGGTTTTAAGAATATTAAAATTGGTACTAACTAGAAAATAAATTAATAAACTTGTTAAATGGTGGTGACTATGTGATGTGCTGCTATATTTCTGTGGTTTATAAGCGATCTTAATTTGTAAAAGATTGGGAAAGGCATTGTTCAATAGTATTCTGAGTATGAAATTTATGTGTAAATTATCTTCTGTCATCTTACTGAAAGCTGGCATTGCAGCTTGGCACAATACCATAGTATAGTTCCCCGGTCCAAACAGAATTTGATGAATTGTCGAAAAGCCACTTTTTCTTCGCCTCCAGTCAGAAAGAATAACATGGACGCTGGCCTTTCTAAGAGTGTTTCCAGCTCCAAACAGAAATGTTTTTGAAAGTAACTTCTAGTAAAAACTGGAGATGGACTGGTTATGTAGTAGCTCTGGATATGGTGGATGTGCCTGGGTAGGCAACACAATGCTCGTGGCGGGCTTTGATAGATGGTGTGACAACATCTCTGATGCAGGGAGAGCACACCAGTGTTGCTGGGTGTGCCCACGGGGCATCAGTCACACAGCTGCACTCTGCTGCTTCCTCCCACACTCCTGCACTCCTGGCTCTATGAAATACTAGGGGTACAAGATACCTGAAGTATGAGCTAAAAGAGAAAGCAACAAAAGTGCAGTAACGCCTGCATTCCCAGATACTCTTACAGCTGTGCTGGTGGTCTGTGGCATGAGATGTCCAGCTGGGACAAGCAATGGTTCCTCTATCCCAGTATTCTCTTCTCAGAAGTCTCATAACAGATAATACTTACAAAAGTATGTGAGTCCCCATGCTGTCTGTCACTCTCAGCAGCACTGAAGGTCAGGTTGGACGGGGCTCTGAGCAATCTGATCTAGTTCAAAATGTCCCTGTGCTTCGCAGAGGGAGTTGGATTGGTGGCCTTTAAAGGTCCCTTTTAACCACACTGTTCTGTGGTTCTTTGATGCCTTGACTGGCCCAGCATCCACAAATGTTGAATCAGGCACATCCTTCTTTGTACCCCTTACAGAATTTGCTTACCAGCAAAAGGATGGCTGAATAATCCCTTTCTCTATCTCCTCACTAAAAATTCTTTCTTTTAGAAAAATTCTCACATAACATCTATAAATGCAGCTTCGTAATACTAGAAGGGGTCAAAACAGGTTTTGCATCCAAGGCTTTCAGCTGGTTTTCCTGCCTTTCTCAAAGTATGCACATGTGGGTGCAGTGACCTGGAGCAATACCAATCAATAGATAAGCCAGAAAGGACTCTAAAGGAAAGAAATGTCCTTTGAAAATCAAGCTGCAGATGAGTGTTGTGTCAGTGGGGCAAGAGCCAGATTACAATATTGGAAACCTTTCCCTTGCTCTCCCCAGCATCAGGCAGACACAGTGACAAACAAATCTGACCCAGAGAGTGATAGGTTCTGGTCAGCTGGTATTCTCTAAATCCAAGACAAGAACAGCAGGAAAATATATATTAAGGATTAAGGATTGTTGTCACAAGGTATAACAACATTACACTAATAAAAAACAAGAAAAGATAGTTTACCCCTTTAGGCACGTGGCAGCAGGGTTTCTATTGTCCTGGAAATTTCCCCACTTAAATCGCCTGCTGAACTTTCTGGGTGTCAAAGCTAAATACCCGCAAAGAGAAACAACCACCTCATGTAGTTCAGCTGTGACACTTACAGTGGATTAAAAATCAGCCAGAGCCCAAGCAGTCTTGCAGGCGTGTGGACTAACACAAACCAGAGATGACATTCTTCAGGCCATTGCTGGGGCCTGGGGGGCTCAGCCACACAAAAGATATATAAGTGTGTTATCACGTTCAACTTGAAAATTTTCATGGCTGAGAGGAGATGGTTTGGTTTATGGGGCTGAAATTACCCATGCTCTGCTCTAAAGCTAAAACCACACTGTGCCAAGGGAGGGGAGCACCAACCCTTTCTCCACCAAACAACTCTGCACAAGCACGCACGTCCTGGGTGGAGTCTGCAGGAGAGAAACGCATTCCTCATAATCAAGGGTAATTCGAAAGGCAAACAGTGACCAGGAGAGCATGCTATCCAGCAGAAGCCTTATCCTGAACCCAACTCCACAGACAGTTACACAGCCTGCTGCAATGCCAGGGCAGATGCCAGGGAAGAGACCAGCCACAAACCGAACAGACAGACAATCCAGAGCTTGGCATCTGGGTTCTTCAGCTGCCAGCCTTGCCTCATGAGTAGCCACAATGGTTGGCTCTTGTGCAGCAAACAACAGAGGAAGAGGCTAAAGAGGTCTATGTGCCGCACTGCCAGCATTGGGAACAGGCAGTGCCAAGTGAGTATTGCAGTTTCGTGCGCGTGCCAATGTGCTTTGGAACCGCTTTTACATTTTCAAAAGTAACAACAGAATTCCTGCATAAAGCAAGACAAGCTCTAACATCAAGGACAGTTTCCCTTCCTTTTTTAGATTTTTTTGTATATAAATTTCTTTTTCACTTCATTTTGTTTGCCTCACATTTACACTTCAGGCAGCTGTGGCACAGGAATGGCCTTCATGCCTTGCGCTCCATACTGATAAAATATTTGAATCTACAGGAATACGTGCAAAAATCAGTTAATTTCATAACCAAATGACAAAGCCCCAGCTTGTAAGCCTCTGTTTTACAACATGAGCAATTACTCCAAAAAAGTAGCGGCATGAACCCGTGTCACTGCATGCTGAGGAGCAGCACAACACTGTGAGTAAGGGGTTCACAACCTTCTCTTTAAAAACCCTCTTCTGCCCTGCTTACACCGAATTGGCTCTTTAATCAAAAAGAAATGTTGTTTATATAAATCACTACTTGCATGTTTATTTTGTTTGGGAAGTTTTTAGGCTATTAATTTGCCAAATGAGCATTTCTAAAAGTGTGTGTTTGGACACATGTATCTATATATGTGCTTTCCACATTTGCCATCCAGCAGAGTTATTTAATTCAGATGTTGCTGTTTCCTGAAATAAGTGCATTACCTAGTGTCAAATCAGGATAGTGAGTTCTATTGTTCATGTGTGAGAAAACAGCCAAAAGAAATTGAGATGAACAAGAAGCCTACAAAAGGGCTCACTGAGCCAGTTACCCACTGAAGGCTTTTGTTTCTGGAATGTCCTTTAACATAAGAGCCCTGTTCAGTTATGGATACTTCTCTAGATGCTGATTATGACCAAAAGGGATTACTGTGAAACCTTACAGTGAGAGAAAAAGGTGTTCTAAATGATCTGTGTTGCTCTGGTGCTACCAGGATGGGATCTACTGGTGAAACAGAAAGACTGCATCCTGGGGTTGTGATGAGGGGCTTCTAGTGTGACTAAAATATTGTGCAGAATAAAATGCCAGGGAAGGCAAGGTGACAGAGGGCTGAAACCCTTCTTTTTTTTTCCTAAAGGCTATGCTACAAGCATAGGAATCAGTCTTTCTCCTAGGAGCTTCTAGAAATACATCTTTGCCTATAAATCTCACCCACTAAGGGTGTCTGCACCACCTCCCTATCCAGAAATTTATTAGCCTGCTTAATCGCATTTTCTATTCGCCACCTTCATGCTCTTCACTGCCTCTCTTCTTAGCCTATTCTCTTACCCACTCCTTATTTTTAGACATTTATGGAAGCACTCTGTCAAATCACAACAGATCTGATTTTCTGGGGATGTCCCAGCCATGTTCCATTAATTGTATCTGCAGTTTTACAAATGCCAATAACTATAGACTTGCAATCAAGCAATTGCACATTGTGTTTGTAGTGTTTTTATTTGCTCAAATTGGTCTCTTTGTCCATTAGCCCAATGTGGTAAACTCCACTAATAGCTCTCAGAGAAGACTTAAGAAACTAAATCTCAACTTTGAATGGAAATAGAAGAATTCAAGCTCAGACATATCCTAAAAATCCTATTTCTGACAGATGTTAGATAAATTACAATATATTCTGAGCCAAAAGGAAGCTGTGAAGGATTTTACATATTTGATCCGTAATATTTTAAAGAATAATATGGTGTATATGCTGGCTTTCTAACAATATGTATAGCATTTTTTATCTGTACAGCATATGAGCCCTTTGGCATTTGTTTTCTGTCCCTGAACACAGTCATTTTTCATTGCCTACCTTTTTATAGCTGTTCTTGTTTCATTTTTGATTTTTCCTTTCATGTTTTTTATATAATACAGGAAAAAACAGGTGCCCTCCATCAGGTCTTAGTGGGACTATTTGGTTTACCAGTTTTTAGTACCATACTACAGAACAGCTACAGTAAAATAACATGAAACCTAAAATGAGATGATTAGATATATTTCTTTATCAACTATCACCGCTTCTTCCATTTGCTGTAAGGCTGGGGTTAGCCCTATGATAAGTAAAGCCCTGATCCTGCTGTCACTGAATTCAAAGATATCATCAGTGCAAGCAGGATCAAGTTCTACTGATCTTATTTTGAGATTATAAAATCAGTAGATTTCCATTTACATGTACGAGCTTGACTCACCCAGCTCTGGAAACCAATTGCATGAGATTCATCGGATTAATTGTGTACTGCTTTTGTTGGTTTAATTTACTTTTCTCCCTCTGATACATCAGGTGCAGGTCACTATTGCATGCAAAATGTGAAACTGCCTAGGATAAAGTTTTGCTCTAATACTGTTTAATCAAATGTTCCTAAAAATCTGGTTCCAAGTCTTCAGCTGGTATAAATTGCTGTAACTCAGTTTATCACAGTGACACAACACCATTTTACAAGTGCTGATATTCTGACCCCTGTTTTCCAACCACAGCTAGCCAGCTAAAATGTTGCTGCAAACAGGGCCCACAATGTTTTCCTCATTCATTGAGGGTGTAAGTGGGAAAACCAGACAAGTCAGAGGGAAACCCTTTACATCATTATTGACACACAGAACAACATGTCTTCATTACATCACAATTTACCAAACTTACCCATGCAGGTAACAAAAGCACCTATCTCAGCAGCCAGTATGGCTGCTCTTTGATTAGCACGCAGCCTTGCACTCCTTGGGATATGGAGGATATTGCAGATTTGAATTGGGCTGGATAACTTAAGTCTGACTGCAGGTAGTAGGGCCTAAGAGGCAGGACATGGTGAATTACTTGATCCTCTGTGTTCCCCAGGGAGGCTGCCTTGAGCTGCATTATTTCCACCCTGCCTCACTCTACCCCAGCAGACCTGCAGCTCTTCAGTGCAGGGAGCAGCTGTGGAGGTGATGAACTTATCCTGGGACAATTTGTCCCTCGCAGGTGACATTCCCTCATTTTGCTAGAGCAGCACCTGTCAGGAAGCCTTTGAGAGCAGGCAGACCCAAGGGCTAAGCACAGTCTGGGCCAGGTGCTGCTGCTGCTGCCCACGCTTCACACAACACTGCCCACATGGTCAGGGCTCTGCTAATGCACCCTGAGACTTCAGCTGCTGTTCCCATCTATTTCCCTGGCGTGGGACCTGTTTTACAGCAGGAGCAGTGGCATTTCATTAATTCACACCCTGAGTTTAGCAATGATTTTTGGTCACGTCTCTTACTAAGGTAATAGATGTTATAAGCACGAACTTTGTAGTTAATGCAAGCTCTTGCAACTAAACTATCTCCTAGAGTGCCTCAGACAGGTTTTTCCACAACAATCTGAAAATGTCAAACTTATGGTAAGACAAAAAATTACATTGAATTTGGCACATTACAGATAATTTTGGCTAAAAATGGCAATTTCACTTCACAAAACCTATGCCTTGTATGAATGGGAATTTTTCCACTGATTACTAGGATGTCATCCTTGATTTTTCAATGATATGTTATGCTATTTATAAATATATATGCCCAATCAAATATATCTCCATTACTATAAAAAAGAGATATTATCAGATCCATAAATTCACCCCAAGGAGGGTTACATTTCTTATTGCATACTTTAAAATTGTGCTTTACCGCAGAATTACATTTTATCATTAGATGATTTGATATAAATACATTTCTGTTGAAGCAAGGTTCCCTCTATGTGTATAAGACCCTGGATTTCTGTATGCGAAGTCCAGACCACCTGTAGGCTTTTAAATACTGTCACTTTCTTAGATAGGTAGTGGCAAAGGAAAAGGTGGTGGCAGATGAAAAGGACATGCAGGATACTCTGTACTTATGGAGTAAGACCCATTTTGAAGTTCACATATATGTCCAGGTCACCTGCACTAAGTCTTAACATCTTTGTTGGGATGGTTTAGTATGTTTGCCACCCTTGTTTTTAATAAATAAACTTCAGCCAGTCTGAGAAAACCACAGCTTCCTACTTTGGCTTTTTCAGGATAAATAAATCTGCTTTCCATCAGTAGATAAACTTTGTTAAGGCAAGCAATAAATTAACAATTACAAAATCTATAGAGATACGAATACTTAATTGAAAAATTTACATTAAACCAAGAGCAAAGTAAATTTTAAATTCATGGTACAGACACTACCATATGGCTATGCATTAAAAATGGTTATACAATAGGATATTCATCTCAAAGAGATCTGCATAGGATTTTCTATACCTTCTTCTATCCAACAGATCCTATATTATTATTCAACATGCATTAAAGGGAATATTGCTCATCTTCTGTGAACAAGTATGAGAATCTTACAAATGCTATAGCTTATAAATGTCTTAACAGTCAATGGCAAGAATGCACTAGCAGAGACCTGCTACTACAATTGACAGTAAGATGCTCAATGTAAGATACCGAGGTAATTAAATCATATTGGAGATGTTTCTCTCCGTTTCTCCAGAGCCAAATGTTACTCTCCCATAGAATGTCCATTAAATTCAGTGACAGGAATTTAGACCAGGAAAAACAGAACATAATTTTGAATTGGCAAATTTGAGCTAACTTTACAGTAGACTAGGAGACATCATAAGTAACTTAATTTGAGGAGGCTCTTCTGTTTCTAGTCTTACCTGAAAATGTCGTCAGGAGATTCAAACTTTGCGAATCATTGGATTCATATCTAAAATACATTGAATAAGGCAGCAGTATCCTAAAAAGCAGAACTGCAACAACATACTCCATTCTGAATTATATTCACGTGTTGCATTTATTTGTCTAGTTTTAGCACTTTTCTGTGCAAAATCAAAGCCTAAATATTAAGCCGCACTACTCTCCATGGCACTTTACTTATGATTCCTTTCTGTTCTCACTTGTCCAACCATAAATATATCTTCTTTCCCTTTTTCAAGTCAACAATACAAATATTTACTGTATATTTCACCTCATAGTTTTAGTACTTGTATAGTCCTTACATATTCAATCAAATCCTTTCATTCATACTTCTTCACTAGTATTTATTCCTTTCATTCTAAGCTTTGGTTCTCTGCCTTCAGGGGCTCAGCAATGCACTCCTTAATGTACACATTTCTAGTCCCTTCCTGCTTGGGCACTGTCCAAGGCTGGTATTCTTAAAATGTTAATGTTTGGTTCAGACATAGGAGAAATACCTTTAACACTGATCTAAAATGCGGAGCAATTTTATCTTTTGATAGAAGTTGAGGAAGACTAGTGATTTTTTGGCCCTATTGTGTTTACTGTTTGGTATGTTTGATTTCTTCCAAGTAAGTCCAGAATCCTAAGTTAAGATCCTGGAACAGGTTCCACAGGGAAGTGGTCACAGCCACTTGGTCTTGGTCAGACCAAGTCTGTCTGAGTTCAAGAAGCATTTGGGCAGTGCCCTCAGGCATATGGTGTGATTCTTGGGCTGTCGTGTGCAGGGTCAGGAGTTGGACTCCATGATGCTGATGGGGTTCTGTCAATGCAGCATATTCTGTAATTGTGTGATTCTACGATGGAAAGATGCTGGCTGTAACCATGGTTTTTTCCAAGTATAGCCATTTTCCTTAAGTACATATACTATGGAGCTGTTTTTCAGCTAATAAGTACTGGAGACAGGCTAACAATCACCCCACAGTCCTTTCAAGCTCAGGTGGAAATTCAGGCAGAAACTCTGGTCTTTATGGGGTCACAGCATCTTTCTTTAGAAACATATCCCACCCCCACCACTTCACAAATAGCTGTGCAGAACAGCACCCTACAACTCAGGCATGTCTGAGCTACTTCATCAGTCCTGATTATTATCTCCATGAGGAATGACTCCAATTCTACATAAAATAAAAATTACCCTAACCTTCAGCCATAGCATTAGGGAGTGAATCAGTCATATTTCCCCCTTCACATTTCTGAGAATACGTAGAGGAAGAAATAAAAAATTAAAAATATTAGATATTGCCTTTTGACTTGACTGCTAACACAATAAAGCAGCATCGTAAACTGAATCATGGAAGTCTGCAGTCTTCATTGCTCCCTTTGCTGGTATTACTTCATGGATATTGGAGCCCTTAGGGAAACTGGAATATGAATAAAGATTTTTTTTAAATCAGCCGTTTTTTCTTGGTTCTGTTTCTAAAAATAATGCAGTTTGCAAAAAAACAGAAGGTTTGGTTTATAACACAAACAAAATTGTTACATTCTGAATGGGTTGTAAGTACCTGATTCTTTGCCTTTTTACTCATCCCTGCTAAAAAAAAAAATCTGCAAATCCATTTGCTAACCAGCTGCACCTCTGTACTGAACAGATAACAACCTGTGCAAGCCAGGCTTTGCTGTGAATCGGTGCTGATAGGCCTGAATCTCATAGCTTTTTTTAAATGCTAATGACAAGAAACATTTCCTAAGCCAAAACGCTCTTGTAGATCTGTCTACTTCTATTATGACTGATATTTGCTTGTAAGTACATAGAACACTTGTTCACTGTGCCTTATCTGCTATGGTGCAGCATGCTGACCTACATACCATTCAGCACAATATGATGCACAAACATCTTCTAAATAATTTTTCATTTTCGACTTAAAAACAGTAGAGGCAAAATAGGATTGCTGCAAATCTAACAAAGAGATGGCATTATTTCCAAATAAAAATGTGCATTTTTCCAAAGAATTTATTTGTCTAGCAGCATGAAGTTCATACATAGCAATGCTTAAAAAGGGTGTTGAATTGCGATTAGGAAGGAAGGACTTAGGAAGAAGAACAAACCACATCTTTTCTACTTACATAGAATAATTAAGCTAACTTATTTCTCATAACAATTAAAAGTTCAGCCTTTCTGAACCACGTTTTCGCAATGTCACTAAATGCTGCTGATATAACAATGCTGAAATGTGTGATAATAACAATAAAGAATGATGGATAGAAAAGGATGCAGCAGCTAAGGGAACAGAAATGATAGTCTATTACCTGCCATTGTCAAGCTAAACAGAACTACAGTATTTATGATTTTTGCTGTGATGCCTGCTGTGTTATATAAGCCCAGCCTTTATGATGATACTTGTCTACAGAATGAAATAATTAATACATCAGTTTTTATTGAAAATAAATATATGTCTTCCCAGTGGCCAGACATTATTTATATTAACAGTAGCATAGCCACATATCTATCAAGAGCTTGTTGAGAAAAATGTACTGTAAGAGCTAAATTTTAAGAGTAAAACAGGAAATCTCCATCAATTCATGACATTCCTAATCAATTTATATTCTGAAATGTTAAAGAAGGGCAGGAAAAAAAGCCTGGTCAAACAATAGAAAAAATAGAAATGCTTTGCCTTAGCAGGATACAGTAGTCCTAACTCCAAAATGTATATAACTATAAATGACTTTTACATTGTAAAATTGGGTACATAAACCTAAATTAAAGACATTTTTATAACAAGCTGGTTTATACATGCACTGAACTGAGAAATATTTATTTCCCTGTTATTACCTCTAGATGGAAAAAAAACAAAACCCAAACCAGTACACAAATTAGAGGAAGCATCAATGTTTAAACATATAAGAATTTTTAATTAGTGACACAACATTTATATATTATTATTAGTTTCCTAAGAAATTTCTCTTAATTTTCATATCCAGAGTCACTACAATTATTTTGTTTCTGGTGAAACATATGGTCCAGGAATCAGCTTGATTGCAGTTTTCAACTGCAAAAATGAAAATAATTTGGGGACCAATCCGAGCTGCAGTGAGGTCAATAGGAGCATTTCCACTGATGCTTAGGAGCCCTTGGTCAGCTTACGGGCATTTTTATCCCAGGCTGTATTTTAGAACCAGTGAATAATAAGAAAAAGTAAAATGTTTTGTACTTTTACCTACTAGCCCTTGATTTATTTTCAAAACAAAAGGCTGTCTGTAAATTTGTGTCCAAATTGGCCAAAACTGTTACCTTTTTTTGTTTCATTATGTGCCTTCTTGTATACAGTCCAAAGACAACATCTCTCAGACAAGACACTGACTTCTGTTAAAGTGACAAGCAATGTCTTGACTCACATTACTTATATATCATTAATGAGAATAACATCTTTTAAATCCACAAGTAGTTTTATGAGTCCAACATACAAATGGTTTGCAGTGATTTGGCTTTCAGGAATAGATTACTAGAGACACAGATACATCTTATGGCATTACCTTGCAATCGATGCTGCTTTTGGTAGATTTAACTCTATAAGTAAGGTAGATTTCCCATTCATGTATCAAAACTGTTTTCCAGGTCCCTTTTAAATTTTGCAATATCTGTCAGAAAAACTCTGGGCCAGATCTGCACCTTCTAGTTATTTAAAGAGGGGGCACAAATAATTGCTACTGTGCTGAGCAGTAATGAACTCTGTCATGTTAACAGAAGCAGAGACCAGAGATCAGATATAACTATGCCAGATCCCTGATCCACATGTTCCACACGAAAATCATGGACTATTAGCTTAGCTATACCTAAGGTTCAAATCATTCCCCGTGCTCAGAAAAAGCCAGTCTTGGCAGATCCCTGATGAATTGGGCTTCAACATGTTATACTGGTTTGTGTCCAGCCAAAATGCACAAAGAGAGTGTGAACCTAATCTGAGATGCAGGGCTCAGTGCAATATTCAGGCTGAAGTGTTTCTACTCACACACCCTTCCAACTTTGGCCTGCTGTGGCACACAGGTGCAGGCTTGCATGTAAACAACATGAGCAGCAGGCAAATCCAGGCTGTGAGTGCCTGAACTTCCTTGTAACCGCTGGCATAACTTTTATGATCAAGAGCTATATTAATCACAAAGACCCCTGACCTTATCTTATTGTATTATCTAAAATTGATATGTAATAGTACACTGATTGCACCTGGAATTGTCTTCTGAGCCCAATAAGGCTTGTATGACTTCTAATTTTCTGTTTCCAAAAGGAGTAAAGGAGAAGAAGTCTCTAAGATATACATGGCTATAGTCCTTTCTCACTGAATTCATTTCATTAAACACACACATATCTGCAACAGAGGTTACTCTGATGCACCTTTTACAGAAGAGCATGACTTGTAAGGGTTACAAGTCTTATTCAAAGTCTAAAGGGAAATCTGTAAAAGAATGATGGAAAGAATTGCACATACCTCTCTTCATCTTTGTTTAGGCCAGCATACAATATGGATTGTTTCTCTTTCAGCTATAGCACTTCTAAAAAACTCGCATTATTCTAAAATGTACACAATACACAATTTTCACCCTCTAGCAAGAGTACATGCAAGTAAATATTGCTATTCCAAAGGCTGAATCTTTTCCATCACACTGTACTTGTCATTGGCCAAGTAAACCAAGCCTTCTAACACACCACTGGAAACATAGCTAGTGTCTGCATATTAATTAGCCTTCCTGACCTGAATAGACTATTACCTAGGGCCCTGGCCTTCATTTCCTAAGCACCCTAAACTCCACTGCAGTGAGCAAAATGAAAGACAAGGCCTTTATTTTGGAATTACATCTATGAAAATATTTCTCTTGCCTAAGAGATGGGATTTCTGAAAATGCCTTAGAGAGTTTCTGACACTGCGCAGAAGAATAACATTGTTTTGTTCCAGATGAGGTGCTGTGCCCCCCTAAATGACTGTCACCCAAAACTTAGACCATCCTTTGTGCCTTAGGAAAAATATGGAAAGCATGGTTAGGGCTTCTAACATTTTGACCAAATATGTGTGTAACTTAAAGCTGTTCTCTATTTTAATAAAAGAAAATGAGGTAATACTATAAAAATAACTTCCTTTGATCCTAGAAGCACTTTATTACAAGGTTTGCAAGCCAACTGGAATGAAAAACTTTTAAATAAAAAATTAATGCAAAAAAGCAGAGCTGGAAGATAGCTAGATTTAAGAAATACTGCTTTTTTTTTTTTTTTTTTACTCAGAGCTTCTGAAAAAAATATTTTTGTTTTAAAAAAATATGATTCCCCTTTCAACTCATTCCAGACAGAATTTTACAGGTAGGCTCTGTGACTCATTAAATCCAGCTTTGAAGATGCACCATAACATAAAGTATTACAATTATCATATATCCCTAAAAGCCTGTTTGGAATCTAACTCAGTAAAATTTATTAATGATCTGAAAAAGGTGGTAAATTCACACATGATGTTTAATTGAGAGCTACAGAGAGCAGGTATACTCCCAGTGAATCAAGAGAAAAGCAATGTCTTATGTTTTGATTTAGAAAAAAATTAAAGTTACTAAATCAGTTTAACAATTACTTGAAACTTTGTTTCTCAGAATGCATTTTCTCTAATGCATTTTTTTCCCCATGTACATTGTTATGTATGTGGGGAAATGTTATGTAAAATGGACACCTGGAAAGGATTCAGACCTTTTAAAATTACAGATATGCCTTCTCAGCCTTTGCATTGCTTCAGAGGCAACATTAGGCAGTGCTTGATTGAGCTGAGTTTGATAGTAGAGAAAAAAGAGTATTTTAAAAATACAAAGAATGTGATGTGAAAGAAGAAATTAATAGATAATTAAAGAGGCGAGAAGGAGGGGAATTTGGAAAGGCTTGTAAATGTTCTTAGGCAAGGAGACAATAGGTTGTAAATGAAAGTTTAAACTAAAATGTATGTATGCATCATGTTGACTCAGAAAAAAAGACGTGAGGAAGAAAAGGACGTGTAAATATTTGAAAGGTGACTGAGGCCATACAGGCTATGAATTCACCTGTAAAAAGTCATGCAAACCCCATCATTTGCGATATTTAAAATTGGACTGTCCATGGATCTAGAAAATGCACTCTGGAGAATAATCTAATATTACAGGGAGGTAAATTAACAGACCAGCAAGGTCTCTTCCGTTCCTTATTTGTGTGATAAATCCATTGTAAAAACACTTACACCATAAAAATTTATATCTTTCCACAATATACACAGAGCAGCCCTGTTCTGGAAGAGGCTGAGCAGCTGCTTGAAGGGCACAGGTACCCTGTGCTTCCAGTAGTGTCATGACAAAGCAGTGGTTATCTCCAAATTGCAAAAAGAAAGAAAAAAAAAATCCAAAGTAAAGACAGTATCTGACAATGTTCCATGAACAGAAGCCCATTAAAACTAAGAGGACATTTGCCTTTAAATGGATGGATATCATTATGCATGCAAAAGTGCCCAAAAATAAAAAGGCAGAGTGGCTGCATTTCGAGGAAACAGTTGAGCGGCAGCAACCATTACCTTAGCAATTGCAGCACACGGGCTCTCTGCTCTGCAGTCTAAAATGAGGACATTCCCTTTGCTGTGTGATTTACTTTGAGTGTGCTGCAATCTTCTTTTTCCTCAGGTAAAATGTCAACGAGCAGTGTCCCAAATGTTTTCCCTGATCTTGTCAGGACTCACTTTGTTTCCACAAGAAAAAAAAATGAAGCAAACCCAAACTTTCTGCTATGTTAACACTGCACATGGATTCCCAAAAAAGAGGAGCTGGTATGAGATGGGAAGCTCATGCCAAGCAAGGATCGCACAGGACTGCCGCAGTGCAAAGAATGGATCCAAATCAGCCTTTCCACAGTCTGAGCAATAATGTGTTCTAGCTTGGGGCCAGCATGCAGACTGCACTGCATCTCTATCAGGTTGCCGAGGTGCCATAGAGAGGGAGGTTGTATGAATGAAACTGAGTGAAGACAATAGGATTTGGCCCTTAGTTGAGATGGCAGGGAGATGGTCTGCAGAATTTAAAGACCATGTGCTACCATAGATAATCTTATGGTTGGATGGATGGATGGATGGATGGATGGATGGATGGATGGATGGATGGATGGATGGATAGAAGGACAGCTAGATGATTTTTTTTTAAGATACCACATGGTATTCAGGTTTTAACAAATATATACACCTCAATACATATTTATTACTCCTAAGTACTTGGCCTTACCTCTCTGTATTTATTGCACCACACGTTAACTACTGGACTGTGAAAAGTAGAAAGTACCTTTTCTGTCATGGCAGAGCATAAAACACCACTGGCTGAGTTCTTTAATTTGTCAGCAAAAAGAATGACAGAATAGATCTGAACTGAGATCAAAGAAAAGGAAAAATGCTGCCTTTACATTGTTAAAAGCCATTTCCCCCATTTTTGCATTAAGCCTCATTGCAGTAAAAGGGAGAAAAATGTTAAGTGGACCCTGAGCTCAGACGTGGTTGGCATGGATTCAAGGAAAGTCTGCAATGAGAACTACACTCAACCAGGAGCGTGTACCTCTGTCTCCCATTGTTACCGCCCAGCCCCTGGGTCAGAGCATGGTCGTATCACCTGCTTATTCAGTATTGTGCCCTCATTTTACCTTATTCACTTGTAGAGGTAAGTAAATTACTTTTCCTTTTAAGTAAGACTTCTGACATGGGGAACAAATGGAGCATCCATAGCAAACAGATTATTTATGTTTCTGAATTTAATGTTGAGATGTAGTGTTAATTTTTTTTTTTTTTCAGGGATGTGGGGAACTGTACTTTTTAGAGTCTCAAAATTGCTTGGAAGTAGATGTTGTGATGTGTTCTATTTTGCAGAGCTGCTGAGCTGGAAGTCTAGTGTGAACAAGTCTGTATTCCAATAACCATTGGTGACAGGCACATTCCCAGGTCAGAGATTTTTTTTTTTTTGGCTCAAAATCCCCATCCAGTTTTCAGGAATAGGCTTTTTCATGGAAATCATAATAAGAAAAGTCCAGGAAGACAAATCAGTGGGATTTAATAGCCTACATGTGGAGGTCAGTAGTGTATTTGTAGAACAGTAAATGGAAAGCTGTATTTTAAATATCCATCTTGATGCTCAGTTCCTGAATAGAATGAAAATAACAAGACAAAGAGAATCTAAAAGGGACTGTAAGCTGATCTACTGATGCGACAGCATGATAGCAATTTATACATGTGTCTGTTTAGTGCAGATTTACAGTAGACTCTACAATCTCAGCAGTAAAACCCTGCAATCTCAGGTGCTCTCTGAAAGTCACTGCACACACACAGGACCCAAAAAGAAAGAAAATTCCCATCAGTTTCATCCAGAACATTTTCATCTGTGATTTTCCATCAATCAGCAATGAGGAAGGTCATTTTGGGCAAGACAAATGAATTGTGGAGGAACTCCACAGTTCAGTGTGTGTTATTAGCACATTCTAGTTTTTATCATCAGTTTCATGGTTAACAATATAAGCTTAAAAGTCATGTTTAGCACATTATAAGTTACTTACCAGTGCTAGAGAGTATTTAATTTTAGGGGCATAGGTGCTTATCACCACATCTACTTAGAGCAATTTTCTGTGTTCAAGAGTAGAGTTTCTCTTGATTGCCATTTACAGGAACAAAGAGAGCTATGTTTTCTTAGGCTTGCACTGCCTCCTCTAAACCCCATGTACCTCATTTTTTATTCTTTCCTCCCTTCTGATATAGGTGGTCAACATAGTAGCCATCAGCTGATTCCTGAACAAGATGGAGGAGACACAAGCCACTTGCTCTGGCACACTCATCCAAACACGCACCTGCACAGAGGAAAATCCTTTCCATGGAGCAATGCAGCTGTCCTGGCCAGCAGCAGCTATGCACAGCTGGAGATACCTGCAGCCCCTCTGCCCTGGGGCTGGTCAGCCTGGGAGGATGCAGGTCATGAGCAGCACCAACAACCTGCTCATTGGAGAGCTTTCCAGGGCCACACAAAGAACACCTGCAGGCAGGGAGGTGAGGGGCAGGGCCTCTGGGGGTTTTCTGCCACTGTGAGGTCCTGTGATGTCATCACTGCTGCAGCAAGGAGGAGTTGGTGTCAAGTCAGGGGTCCTCCAGGCCCCAGGACCTGCTGGAGCAGGGTTTATATCATTCAAAGTTCCTCAAAGACACTCTTTCTCCCTAAACTCAAATACTCACCTAAGACACCTGGCCTAGCTTTGGGGTAAATAAACAGTATCTTTATAGGCACAAAGGTAATTGATGTCACAGGACAAAGCCTTTTTTAAGAGTATGCTACAAATCTGAAGGGATATATAAAAGCCAAACTAAAGCGCCAGCAAGCTTTATCACTGGAAGGCAGAAACTTTATGTTATCAAAAGTGTAAAGTAAGAATTTTGTATCCATAAAGTGTAGAGCCAAGGAGCTGGCACCACAGAAAATGTACATACAGATGCTGGATATAACTTTATTTGTGTCCTCACTGATACTACAGGACCCTTTGCTTTTTAAGACATCTTTGTTTCTGCGTGAAGCTTGGAGCTGGTTGCTGGAGCTGGAAAAGGAGAGGCTTATGAAGGAAACAACTGGAAACATAAATTTAGGCGCTACTTCACATTTACCAGGAAACTAGAGAGTACACACTGAAACCAGCTAATCTGTTTGGTTATAAACTGGCAAACACAATCGATCTGCTCTGCAGACACTAATGAGGAGCATCATCAGAGGAGACCAAATTCCATGCTGAAGCCCAGCAGGGACAGAGGAAGAGTCTGTGATTAGGTTATAACACAACTTTCTGTTTAAAGCAGGTAAGATATCCGTTTTCCCTGTACTTTGAGGCTGAGGCAGGGTCAAAGAAGAGTATTTTGGAATAAACCCTAGCTGCTGAGAAAGGTGTTTGCCATGCCTCAAGCTGCTTCTGAACAGGCAGGTGGGAAATCTGGCTTTCTACCAGCAGTGTTCCTAATGCTGTACCAGCGATGTCCAGGAGGCAGAGGGGAAAAAGTACTGATGCATGGAAGGCTGGAAGTATGTTCATGAAGTGTTCATTGCAAACTGAGGGAGCAATGCCGACTGGGCTCACCCTAACACACCCTGGTCCAGACTCAGTGTCCTGGTTCAAACTGACCATTGCCACCTCTCGTGTCTGATTTGATGAGGAGGCTGGGGAGTGAAGGTGGTCTACACTTCGTAGGTGACCTCTGCTCTAAAAACTGCGAAGTGAGAAATTGTAAACTTCTTTGTTCTTTCACCCTCTTTGTTCCTTTCTTCTCAGTATACCTGCAGTGCTTTCCCCTCCCCAACCTTTCCTGATCTTTCCTTCTCACAAACAATTGCACAGCTGAGTAATCGCGTTTTGATAGTAATCCAACTTTCTAAATTTGAGATCAGTCTAGAAAAGAACAACATTCCCTTATTATAACAGTATATCACATCTCATCCCCCACTTTCAACACAGCATCCCAGCAAGTTCCCACTACCCATCTGATGAGGAAAGGAGGTAGGTAACTTTCTGCTGAAGACAACATCTCTCTTGCCTGTTTGCACTGGAACCCAAGTCAAACTTTTCCCAGCAAGCTTCTCAGAGGAGAAGGCCAGAGCTGCGGCATTGTATGGCTCTCTCCTCGTACTGGAGCTGTCAGCTACAATCAAAGCATCCATGTATGGTATTTCCAGTGGAAAAAAAATTACACAGATGTATAGTTTGCATTTATGTACTGTAGGGACACCCTTGAATCGTGTTAAAAAATGTCAGTCAAGACATCTGGTCAGCTGTCCTAATCCATATTGGGGTTTTTAGACTACTGTTATGCCCCAATATGCTTTGAACATTGCCAATATGCTTTCTCTGCAGTAGCAGCAGTGTGTCCCCTTTGGTTTCACAGCCCGTCCCCAGCATTGTTTTTTATAGTGTCACGTACAGAGCAAAATGAAAAACCACATACTGTATCTCGTGTGTCTGGCTAATGAAACTGGTAGGACAAACCTTGTGTGATTAGGAACAGGGACGGATTGGCTTAGGTCTAGTTCATCTTACGGACTGCAAAAAGAATCAGCTGTCACTTGTGCCATGCAGCAGATGGACAGTTTGCATCCGATTTACATGCAGGCGCCAAAGCCTTTAGAAGCTTTGGCAGCCCACTTGCCATCAGGCAGCAGACTTTGATGTCCTGCAGATGGTTCCAGCAGCCATCTTGCGCTCACGGTGCGCGGCGCTGTTGTGCCTCCTCTCCTGCGCTGGCCCCACCACTCCAGTGCCTTTGGAGCTGTCGCAGTGCGTGGTGCCTACCCAAGGCTCGGCACCCTTTGGCCACTGCCTAGGCACAGTTGCATTTTCATTTCAACACAAAGCTCCACTGTGCTTTGCTTTTATGGCAACTGCATGCTCGCACCCACATTAAAAATCCTAACAGTGCCTACTGCAAGCTGTCCCCCTGCTCTCTACGCTGAGTTTTGACATGCTTCACATTCCCTACCTAGAACCCTGAAAAATCCACCACCCTCTCTCCCCTCAACCATAATAGCATAATTTCAGAATAACTGCTGATCCAATTTCTGTATGAATTTAGCTCACCAATGCAGCTTTGCCTTAACACGGTTCAACCCGTCCTAGGTAATGACACGGAACAAAGAGTTTTCTTCATGGTGGTCAGGCTAATCTTGCTCCATGAATAGCCCAGAGTAATCTATCAGCAGTGGAAAGCTGCGGCTGGAGGTCTTCCAAAATCAGCTCTTTCGCGTTTGGTAGGAGCAGTTAGGAATTCTGACTGGCACTATTAGTCGGGAGCCATGTCATCACGCTACAGAAGTGACTGCAGTTGTCCCCACTAGGTAGGATCAGCCCAGCATATTCTACCACATTTTTCCATCCCTTGAGTGTTACTGGAATTTCAGCAAAAAGTCTCTGATGAGGCTTTGAGAACCAACCTAGAAGAGGCAAATTCAGTAATTGTGATTTCCAGGCAGTTGTAAGTAATAGAAAATAGCAGGAGGGGTTGAGGGCTGGGGGGGGAAAATATACATCCATATCTATACACACACACAGACACACACACATGTACAAATTGTCAATTAATGTGGACTGGTTGCAGCCAGCAAACAAGAAGAAAAAAATAAACAGTTAATTAGAGCTTTTTGAATCATTGTTATATATACAGTGCATCATTTGCAGGTGCTACAAAAGTGAAAAATAACCATTATAATTACTAGTATTCAAAGATTCATATTTTCCCCCATGTAATTGATTTAGGATTATCAGTTTTCTTGTCGTTATACAAAAGGCCTGTCAAGGTGTTTCCACACGTGTTTGGCTCATGCATGTTCCAAAAACAAGTCAAAATGCCATTGTATTTTACACGGCACAGTTAAAGTGACTGTGAAAAATAGCCCACGCTTTACCTGGATCGTTATCTCAGTTAAATTATCTTACATATGTTTTAATTTTTTTTTTGTTCATACTTTCTTCATCTTTTTTTCCTCTCTCTTTCTTTTTTGTTAAAATACATCTGTGTTTGTTGACTGCCCCAGATTATATCTAAGTGAGGAGTGGGAGTACTTGCACCTGGTACAGTATATGTAGCTTAACAATACATATCATTACATTATTTACAGCTCATTTTATGTTATTCAATAGTAAACTGCAGATTAACCCTTTGAGAGCCTGGCTGGTGCTACTCGGCAAGGCAGAGGATCTTGGCGTTTTTCAGGGCTATGGGAGTACATCTATAACTGCATTCATAAAGATGGCAATGTGCTCATTATAACAGAGATCGCCACCAGAGCCAGCTAATTCCTCTCCCAGGAAATCTCGTCCATAATCACATTCCTTACCATACCATGCTTGTACTTCTGCTGATAACACAGGTTATAAAAGGGACTCACCCAGTGCCGGAGTCAATTAATGAACAGGCTTTTTAACCTCCTTTATTGGAGTACATTCGGCACCAAAGGGACCTGATGTTGTGCTGCTGGCAGGAAAAGGGCCCAAGAAATGCCATTTCAGGTCGTTTCAGCCCAGTGTCCAGTTCCCAGAAATGGGCATCACGACTGACCTCATTCAGCTCTGACTCAGCAGCCTCAGCACCCAGAGGAGAGGAGATAAAGCCTGAAGAAACACTCTTCCCACTGTCCAGGGAGGAAAAGTTATCTCTGGCCAAACGACTGATGGACTCAGGCATCACCTTCATTTCCCCTGCAGCTGGAAAAGGCAAAAAGTCCCAATCTCTTCTCATGTTTGCATTTGTGGAGTGGTTTGGTTTGTTTTTTTTCCAGAAGAGACAGTGAGAAAGGCAGGGAAGTTGCACAAAGGCAGGCAATATAGAAGAGAAAATGAAAATGACAGGATCTGGGGTGACAGACGTCAGGACAGAGAAACTCGAATACGCAATGCCATGCAAAACCTTTCCCTCTATTTTAGCAATATTCAGCGTGGTCACACCAGGCAGAGAAATGCACAAACTGCCCTTTCCTTTCTCCAGCAATTTGTTTGGCATACAGCACACGTATCTGTCAAAATGTTGTGTATGCCATGCGGTGCTGAGATAATTCTTCTGTGGTAAGCACCGAAGTAGGAAGGGGCTCCTGCATCATAAGGCTCCTATTCCTAACCTTTAAATACTCATCAATATCTCTGTTGCTGAATTAATCAGTCTCAAGATTATCAGCAATTTAGTTGCATTTTGTTGGCAATTAGCTTGATAAATTAGCATCTGCAATATAAAACTTGACATCTTATTGTTCCCGCAGTTTTATGGTACTTCTGTAAAAAAAAAAACCAAACCAACCAAACAGCAGCTTATTTTTAAAAAATGATTATTTCTATTACAATAAAGACAGATACCAAAACCAAAGTTTGACAAGCTCAGTAGCTGACAGAAACAAGCTCCATTGATATCCACTGGGCAAAATATCAAAGATGAATAGCTCATAATGCAAACTTCAAAAGTATAGTTTAAAAAATAAAATTTGAATCCGTTCACTGTGGGCAGCTGCTTCTTGTTAGTAAAATAAAATAAATGTTCAATGAATTAATTTTCCACATTTTCTGTAGAAAGACTGACAAATAAACTTTGAAACATGAGGGAATTGAGAATTAATAGGAAATAAATGTATTTATTCCAGTGAATCCCTCAAAGCCATCTGAATTTTCTCTAATCAGATTTTAAAAAAATGAAAAAAACCCTTTTCTTCTAACCCTGCTTTTCTGTTCTGGGCCATATACATCTTGGTGAGACCCCATTTTGCAGGACGCTAATGTCTCTTTCTGTTTTGGGGGCAATTTTCAAAAAGACGTGTGAAGATTTTTTTTTAAGCAGCATCTAAAGGCAAGCCCATACTCCCTTCTCCTCCTTTTCATGATGAAAGGAGAGAGTGGGTAGGTATTTTTCTCAGAAAAAAAAAAAAAAAGTTTAAAATATTTAACTGCAATTTAGCAGTACAGATGTGGTATTATAAACTGAAAATTCTCCAGCATTTTGCCTTAGCCATTATTTCTGATGTAAAAAACTGTGCTAATAGAAACATTCCTATTAATCTGAATTTGAGATATTTCATACAATGTATATTACCTTTCTGCTGCTTGCAACCTTCTGCCAGGTTTTTCTTTCCCCCTTTTTTAGGAGGTGCTTTGAGAGGAATATACCATGAGAACAATACACAGCTGCTGCTGTATAGAGATATCTAATTGTCAATATTGTGGAATTTCTACAGCTTATTACTTGCATTCAGTCTAATTCTGGGCAAATTGCCAGTCACTTCAGGGACATTCAAGTGAGCCATATTACACGTGGTACGGCATCACAGCTTTAAGATACCCGGCTGTTTTGCCTCTGGCCAGGGAATGTTTGTACCAACGCTACTGAGTGAAGGGGGGTAACTACAAATAAAATAAAATTTGTATTTTTTCAAGTGGGCTGCATTTCAAGCCCAGATGTTAGTAATGAAAGATTCAATTTAAGGATTTAAATTACAAATAAATAAAGTATGAAACAGATGTGATTTTTAAGGAAGTTCAAATTATCCAGGAAGAAAAATATCTCTGTGCATGACAAAGTAATAGGGATTGTCTTGAGAGTCTGTTGAAAACAATCTGCTGTGCTAGATACACCCTAAGGACAGGATTGGTTTGGAATGGGAAGGACTGGTGGAGCTTGTCATTAAACAAAAATTGTGTTTAATAAAACTTTATAACCGTGATTAATCCTATGAGGCCCTAAAGGAGTTTGCAGTTTCTGATAAACACATTTTCCTTGTTTGCAATGGTAATGATATTTTGAAGTGAATGGAATCTGAACAAAAAACTCTAAGGGTAAAAAAGGACTTGTCAGGTACCACCTATGAAGAAATTACCATGGCACAAAAGAAAGAAGGGCCACCCACAAGGGAAACCTTAGATTATATGTTTGAAAGAAGGGGGGGAATTATGGGTTGATACAGGTCTCTCTTTACAGTAGTTTTATCACCACAGAATTGCCTATAAAATGCACAGAAATTATTCAAGGCCATCTCGCATGTGAAGATTAGAATCCCACGCATACGATGCAGGTGCTCACTGGCAAAAGCATTAAGCACTGGAGCTGCTGCAGTGATTTTAAGCAATGTCTGGGCAGACAGCAGGGAACATCACTTACTGTGGTTGCTTCGCTGACCAGCACAAAGTCCCAGGGCTGCACCTTTTAAAAGACACATTTTGCAAGGAGAGGTGCAAGCAGGAGCTACTGATGGTGATGATGATTAAGGATCTAATTCAGAAAGGTGTTGAAGAACACACACAGCTTCAAGCAGTGAGAGACGTGCACCTCCTTATGTGCTGCATGGACTTGGCCTGAGAAGGAGTCCGTGCACTCCTCGTCACCAGAAAAATAATTTTTAAGGGTTCTGCAAGGGATTGAGAAATCTGTGTGCACAAATGGAAGGTAGAAGGATTGAACAGCATATTATAGAAGCTTCTAATATTTGCTATTCCCCCAACAGGGCATGGTATAGAATCCTTACACAATGGGGTGGAAGTAAACCAGGTCAGAATACCTGCAGTAATGATGTGCTAAGCATTACATATCTTTTAACTGATTTTATTTTGAGATGCCATCTGTAGTAAGAAGATTTCTTTTTATTATATGTGCTTCTATTAAATTCTGTATGTGCCACGTACCAGCCCTAGAATGAGTGATTCTGTCCCCCTCGCAGAAAAAAAAAAAAAAACCCAACCAAAAATCCAACAAAAAACAAACAGGTTCCTCTGGTATGAATACTTCCCCAAATTGTCAAAAGCCCTTTCAGTTTGTCTTCATTTGGGACAAAGCCACATTTAGAAGTGCTCTCTTCAGCTGGGAAGTGTTTGGGTTTCTTTTTAAAAGGAGAGAATAAATGCTTTCAAGCTATGCTAAAACTTTTTTTTTTCTTTTTTTTTTTTCTTATTAATGAGCCTTTTTATTTTTCTTGGTTTTATTCTATAGGGGTTATATTTGGTTGACACCTTTTGAGTCCAGTTTCTTTGCCTGGCTATATCTGACTTTAATATCAAAAGGTAGAGTGCAGCACAGCTTGCCACCTCCTTGCTCTTTGTGACAAATTTTTCATTTCCTACATCATTCACAACTTCTTGCTGTAATTTCATATGGCCTGTATAGCACTGTATATATCTGGACCATAAACAGAGACAAAATCAGGTTGAGCTCTTATGAAAATGTGTCCTATTAAAGTGCAAATTTCCTTGCACCACCATATCACAAGCAGCTTTCACAGGAAAAGAAAAGAGTGTCAATCCAGCATCGGCACGTGGGTGGCTCCAATGACCCAAAAGGCCTTTACAATCTCCAGCTTCTATGATTCCATAAAGATATGCTGCTTCAAGGCAAAGCAAGGAATACTTTTTCCATCAATTTTCAAATATTTCAGGTACTTCTATTATTAAGCATAACATTAAAAACATGAAATGTAAAACCGTGTTGTAGGGTGAAAAGAAAACATAGAGCAACTCAATGGCAGTACTTTCTAGATTAAAAAGAAAATGTCTTCTTGAGGAGATGCTGGGGCACATTGTACAGATATGTTGGTGTCTTCTCTTCATGGAGAAAAAGCTTTTGTTTGTGAAGCACAGAAGTCCACACGCCCAGAAGAAAGAGAAAGAAAACTAAACCAAAACCAAGCCAACACAAGAGATTTGTATTCCCTCCTGGCACAGTGTCCTGATTAACTTGCAGTGGGAATGAAGGAACCTCAGTACCTTCCAAAGACACAATCTCTCAGGGTCATCTCCATGAACCATGTGCATCTTTAGCTAGCTTATGCAAGGAAGCCTAACATATAAAAAAAGTTGGTAGCATCTCCCTATCAAAACCTACTAGTTAATTCCTTCTTTTATAGCAATGCACTACTAGCAATGCATTAGGTCCTGAAGCAGTCACAGCTTTAAGGTGGCCTTTGTGTCCTTCTGGGACTTACTGGAACTTGGTCACACAGAAGACCTTGGGGTGCACTCAAAGACAAGTTTATTTTTGTACAACATGCATTTATTGGCCCTTTGATATTTGTTTGCTTGGTTTTTCAAGTTACATTATCTTTAATTCTAATTTTCTTGTAGCGCCTAGTGCTGAATTGTATTTTTCCCCCTTCAGATTCTAAGGTAATCATTTGAGGTCTTATTTTCCAGTTAAATAAATTCCATACTGACAGTGTTACTTTACAATAGGAAAACAAGCAGAATAACAATTTATCATTTTTTATATGGCTGTGTGCAGAACAGTGGCTCTGTTTCTTGTATTATTATTACAGGAGCAATTAAAAGTGCCAGGCAGGGACCAGTCCCCACTGCATTATGTGCTATTTAAACATAAAGTTCAGCCTCTCTAATAAGTTTACAGTCTCTCTTACTCAGTGCCAGACTTCCCTGCCCTCACAAACACACAGGCTTCTTGCTATATCATCTTCAAAGGGTGGCCTGAGGATGCCCTGCCTGCCATGAAGACCCAGAGAAGCAAACACTGTCTGTTCCTGGGCTCCAGGGTAGGCAGAAACCCCTCCCCACCCCACAGAGCCAGGCAGCAGAAACACAGAGCTCACAGACTGCCTGCGAGGGGACCGAGAGATGGGCTGCAGCCTCACCTGGAGTAGTGACTCTGGAGATGCCCTTCCACCCCATAATTTCAGCAGAGGGTTGTCTACCTCTAGTTACAACTCCACCATGGGGAAAACATGGTGCTCTTTCCAGTACTTTATAATCCATACCCAAGGACCTCATCACACAGCTTAACATATCCTTTTCTATGGTCTTTTAAGCACAAGTGCACATCTGCAGAAATATTTCTAAAGCTATATGTAAAGTTTAATGTATAGTGAATAAATAACAGATGCACAAGTGCATCTTGAGATGAACAAATTCTGTGAACATATTCATAATTAGAGATTATAACACATTGCAGACTTCAGGAAAGATATTTTCTATGAGGAATTATAGGCATCAATGCATCGCAGAGTGAGGGGCTGGATTTAGATCATGAATCTCTTTTTCCAATTTATAAAGCTGCCAAAGTTGACACAAGAGTAGGTAAATTAATTGATAGGCCTTGTGCTATAAAGGTGTAGGTTTCAAATATAAGCCTCAATATGCCACACATCCTGCCGAGCCTGAGGGATGTGAGGCTCCCTATGGGTTAGCCTATCACAGAGATGAGTGAAGTCCTGTGAGTCAGACCATTTTTCCAGTGGGGTTTAAAGACTTCCCTGTCCTGGGTTTCTTACCCTGTGCTGCAGTGCCTGTCTGATGCCGAGAGCTTGTGTGCACCCCCCAGCACAGCCCCAGGGGCTCACCACGCTTCAGGACCCTGGCTAACACCTCTGTACACATTGCCCATGCATGGGGAGGTACCAGCCTTCTCAGAGCTCATTTTGGATTAGATGCACTAAACTTCACTGCACCTCCTGGACCTGCCCTTCTGCTTGCTTTGCATGGACTGGTTAAAGCACAAATACAGCTGCTGCAGGTCAGGACAACATGGGAGAGCCTGCACGCTTTTTGCCAATACCACACCTGATCTATGGGATAAAAGACCACTTTGGCTTCCAAGGACCTCAATTTGACAGCTTTCATGAGCACTGAATCCACTTTTGAAAAATGGAACTCCTTGATGGAATTTAAGCCTAGAAATACAGTTGTCTGTTATTTATTCTATATTTAATAATCCCTCTCTATGACACACACTGGAGATATAGGAGATGCTCTCATAAACTTTTTAAGATAAACCCATTTCTTTCCCAGGAGGTTCCACCTGACACAACCCATTACTGAAGATTGACAGGAAAGTGTGCTGGTAGCCAAGATATGCTCTAAGACAAGAAGAAGATACTTAAATGATTTATTTGTGGTAAGGCATTTGAGAAGCTGTTTGGCCTCTGCAGAAAGGAGAGGGATACTCTACTTCTGAACTGAAGTAACAATTTGGGGAAAAAAAATTAAAATACAGAACTTGCCAATTTATTACATTCATTAGTTATCAATTCAGTGTTGGCTTTTTCACAACTATTAACCAGATATCACTGGTTTCAAGCTAGCAAGAAGGAAAAGATAAGGATGGTGAAGTGTCCTTGGGAACCCTACTCTCCCAGGAAGGGGAAGGGAGGTATTTTGATCATCCAGTGTGTAGCAGGAGGCTGACAGCAGATCATGTTGAATCAGTTTCAAAGTTCAATGCAAACTCAACAGAAGTACGGAGGCAAGAAGCCAGGGAATCCTCCCAGGAGTCTAGATTGCAGGAAGTAAAACCAAGTCAATGCACCACCAAGGATACCTACACCAGACCACTAAGAAACACCAAGCTCTCTTCTACAGCTGAAGAAAAATACTGGTGTTACCTCTCCTAAAGAGAAGAACAGTTTTTCTCCCAGAGCTGCTGGTTTGGCAGAGGAGAGGGATGTGGTTCTAGGTCTGTATCTGATTAGATCATAAATCATGAAGCAAAAGACCCCCAAGAAACATTCCAGAATGGGCAAGAGCTAGCTGAAGGCTCAGAAAACTCTTTCCACCATCTCTGCAAAGATGGAAGGGTCGATACAACAATTTTTTTTCTTCTGAGTTGCAAATGGCTAAACACAAAAACAACAATGGACAAAAATTAAAACTTAAAATACTGGGTTTTTTAATGCCTTTAAGCAAACTTTCCCTCTAATATTAGAAAAAAAGGTTTTACTGAGAGGATAAATCTGTCATTTTTCAGATCAAACAATTTTTTCAGCCTATTTTTAAGGAAGAGGAAGAGATGGGATATGGAAAGGTGCATGAGCCAGGCTGTGCAGTAGAGGCTGCTTGCAGATTTAATTGTACTGAGAGCTGCTGCCTCTCTTTATGTCTGTTAGATTTAAACCACCTTACACCACTAACAGATCCAAGGCAGCAAAGCACATCAACATGTGCTGAGTTCTAATTCATTCAGATTACTCACACGTCTAACAAAAATCATGTGCTCATGTGTTTTTCTGCACTTCTCACCACAGAACCAGAAGCAATTTAGAAATATTTTCACTTTTGAATGAAATTAAGAATTTGGGAGTAGTCAGCAGAGGCTTTTTCTACAAAACCTTCATTTCCTTGTGTCTCTGCAACTTGACATTCTGCTGTTTCTGCCATTTACATCTTGTTAATGCTGGGCAGGTGTTTTCCAGTGCAGGATTTTCCATTTGCAGGATGTCAGAGGGACACACACAGGACAGTGGGATTCTTGGAAGCTGCAAGGGACTGGCAGCCTCTGAAGCTGCATGAGAAACAGCATGATGTCAAAATTTACTCTTCAAAACGTTTTAAGGTTCAGATGTTGCATCATGTATTCAGCTAAATTAAATTTCCCGGCAACTGTTTCCTTAAGCAAACATTTGTTTTCAAACCAATCCCAGATTTTTTTGTTTTTTATTTCCCCCCTCAATATAATATCTGATTCAGCAGATTTTAAATACTCAATATATCTTTAAATGCCAATGCACAACAAGTATAGCAGGTGTTTAATTGTGGTTTAAATATCCACATTTTTCACATTTTACAATCACAATTAAAATTAAGCAATAACACCAAAGGAGTTCCGGTATGCAGCAATAATACTTACCCATATAGTGAAATTGATAAGGATCCAGATATAATGATGCCCATTGTAGTAACCCTGTGGTGACTGATTGCTATTCTGCTGTTAGCAAACAACTAAGAAATACTTTATTTTTTTCAGAATTATCAATTTGTTTCTAGGGTATGAGAACAATGAAAACCTTGAGGGAGAAAGCAATAGTTAGTGAGGTATTAAAACAGTTCTATAGCTAATAAAAACACTAAATCAAGTTAGATATGCAGCAGTGTGTCATTTCTATTTTAATAAAAAAGTACATTATTCTCTCCTCAAAATTACAAAATTTTATTTTTTTAAGTCATTGCCAACATAATCGGAAAGTTAAAAAAAGTCATAAATCTACAGTTTCTGGAACTGTCATTTATGTGATTTTCTATTCTTTAGAAAGACTGGGTATAGCACATGTATTCATAAAACAATCTTTTTGAAAACTTATTTGCATCATTGCTTAGAATTTTTTTAAAGGGAGAGCTAGGGGAATTTCAGATAAAAAAATGTTTGAGTTTCGTAACATCTCCACACATGAGTGAGCTGTGAAACACATTCTTAGGAGCTAAACCTCCTACATATATTGTACTAGGTGGTAAAATAAATCTAATGGATTCATACTGCATCACAAATCCCGTGGTATGGGAAAACCAACAGACAAACTGAGCTCTTTTAATCAGAGACCTAAGCAGTAAAATTCACTGTTTAAGGAATAACTGATGGTGTCATCACAAATTAACATGAAAAAGATCATATTCCTCAGCTTCCAGAAATGCAGAGCAAGAGACAAGTGGCTGTCACAAGGCTGGGAATGGTATTTCTACAATTTGGGTGATCTGAAATTTATTGCTTATTAATATTTAATAGCTCAATCCCATAGTTCTCACTCAAGTAAATTTCCCATACAGGTCCATAATATGTATAGTTATACAGAAACAAAATTCAATACATATTTAGGAACAATTATAAATAACTCTAGGTATTGGTACCGTTCTGGTGAGAAGGGCCAGAAGAAAGCGGCACCTGCCATGAAAGATGGTCACTTACTTGAGAAAAGGAAAATTGGAGACTTCTTCAGAATGGCACTGTTTCCAAACATGCTGAAACAAGCACACCACAACATTTCAAGCTTCATTTCTGCTCTATCACCTGTACCATCAATAATATTAATTCTTTTGCACACCTGGGAGACCTCTAGCTTTATGGAAAATTGAACCTGGATGGAGCCATATTGTCCACTCTTCCCTTTCTTCCTGAAATTAGAGGGAAAATCTGAGATTTTATGGGACAAGGTGAATGGAATGGTGATCAGTACACTGCTGCATTCCCTTCTTTCATGTCCCACCTCAACTCTCCTGAACATACAGGGATAGTGCTAATCAAGAGTATATAAAAGCATAAGAGGATCTGGACCTGTTCAGCCAAAATATGGATGCTCAGTCAAATTCACCTTCCTTCTTCAAGCCCTTTCCAATGAAAATGTTTCACTTTATAAAAATACCAAGGCAATCTAGGGGGAAGAAAGTGAATTTGTTTCATTTTATTTAAAAAAAAAAAAAAGAAAAGAAAAGAAAAAAAAAGAAAAAAGGAGGGGGGTGTGGATCTAGGATTGGCAGCAATTTTGACAGTCTTAAAAGCATGTTTTTGTTGACTTAGTGTTAAGTCCAGCCTGCCCTCCACGGCTCACAGCTCCTTGGATTTGGACTTTGCAAGCTTTCCTGAGACATCAACATTTCATCCAAGTCAAGAAAATATTTACATTTCCAAAGCTCTTGTTGAATAGAAACATGGTTTTTTGCCCAGGTCTAGCAGATTAGCCTGCTCCCAAAATAAAGCATTGGTGAGAAGCTAATGCAGTTTAATTCCCATTGAAAGAAAATCAACAATTTCTAAATCTGTTCTTTTTCCTACAGATGTACCATCTGGAGAAGGTCATGGAGAAGGAGAGAGGAAGAATGGAAAGAAGCAGGATACAGAAAGGCTGACATGTAGAAGACTTCAAATTTAGGTGGGAATACATGCTAAGGAAGGGGTGAGCTATAAGAGAAATGAGTGGGTGGAAAAGAATTCTCTGTTGATGGCTGGCTGATGGGTGGCTATTGTATAAATAGGTTGTGATTAAGAGGCAGTTCCCCTCATAAAAAGTTTACAGTCTAAATAATTCAAGTACACAAAGGACCAAAGAAAGATAAACGCATTTTGTGGATGGGAAGCCAAGGTATTTTGCTACCACTGTACTCTGCGTCCTTCTTATCTGACCCAATGAGCCTTTTCTTACAAATGCATTTTTGATGTGCTTAACAAAATGCATTCACTTCATGCAGTTGGCAGACTTAGTTGTTGCATCAAAAATAGTTAATGGCAAGTATCAGCATTTTTATATTTCTTTCCTTGTGCAAGTATTTAATAACAGGGAAATAGCAAACAACAGCTGTGTAAAGGGAAAGAGCAGTATAAATGAATGCTCATCCTGCATCAGAGGGAATGATAAAAGCCTAAGACTGAGACTGGGAACTTCCCCCAGATTGCATCCAGGTGTTTTTGTGAACAGTTTGCCATTCAAAACTGATCAGGAGAAATCTGAAGGGTGTGACTGTTCCCAGGTACCTTGTGCATACATGGGATCACATAAGGAAAGCACGAGTCTGCCTGTAAGTAGCAAAGACAAAAAAAACCCCTCCAAAACTGAGAGATCTAAACAATCCTGGGATACCAAACAGATCCCATTGAGACAAAAATAATCAGAAGGTCTGCATGAAGGACAGCATGTTGAGAATGACTCCAGCCTAACTGGAACCAAACTGCCCCTGACAGCCCTGAAGACGAGGGCTTTTGCCCAGCTGGGAAGGTCTGACTTGCATTGCCTTTGCCTTTGATGGCAATACTGAGCCTCATTTTAGGAGAGTTGTGGATAAAGAGGGTTCTTTTTTTTTCCTCTTTCTCTAGGCTTCCTTGATCTGATCATGACGCAAAAAACCTAATTACAGCAATTAATACAGAATTAGAATAGTTTCATGCTAACTCTGTGAGTAGCTTTCTAGCAGCAGATTGCCTAGAGATACAGGGTTTGAAGCAAACTCTAAAGCTCTTATTTTCCTGATTACAGCTGTTGAAAAACTAACATGTTGGTCCTCAGAATGAAGAGAGAAAGATGACTGTGAAGCCCGTGTGAGTGTATTATTCTGCAAAGTGCAGCAATACATTAATATAGACAGAGGCTTACAAAGGAACTAAGGAATGTGCTCGGAAGCCAAATCCCGTTGCATTCTCAGGCTCTTTACTACTTTTTTGTGCCAGAAAATTATGCCTACCTGGTTATTTCCCTTTAACATCAACAAAGAGACAGACGAATCTAAATGGGAAAACAAAAGAGGGAGATGTAAAGGGAAGAAGTCAGCTGCAAATGCTCTTCAGTAACTTAAAACAATGTTAGGCAAAACCTAACTAGTACAGAGAATCTAATACAGGATAACAACACGACCTCAAATGACTCACTCTCCCTTTAAACTTTAACATCTAGGTCTCTACAGGAATTAGCATACACACTCCAGACACTCATTACCCATGCTTGGTTTTCTATAGCACCAAAATAAAGGCAAGAGAAAGAAAGTGTAAATCGTTGCCAGCGTATTGTTTGCTGGCAATAGCAAGCAAACCGAATACTGAACAGTCATGCTTCATCCAACAAGCACAACTGCTAGCCAAATGCAGGCTTACAATTGTTTGGATGAAAAAGAGACTACCATCCATTCACCTCTGTACGAAGGATTTGATGAACTGTGCTGCAGCAAGCTAGGAATCAATCTTTTGGAAAGAACTGATATGAACATTTACTACAGGATGTGGCAAAGAGTATGAACTTCTCATATACACAATTTCCAAGAGGAAATATCTATGAACATCGGACTCTATGGCTCCTATTGACAGGGACCAAAAAAATATCCCAAATGGCTTCTTCAGGAAGAACAATATGTGACTCCCTAAAAGACATCAACTTCAGTTCTCTTTTCTCAATGCTTTAAGAGACTGAAGAGACAGGAACGGGACTTACTTCCCTCGCAGCTTAACCCCTTCCTCTGCCTCCTCAGTGCAGGGAATCCTTTCTGCTGCATCAGGAGAAGTGCCGGCAATCAAATGGGCTTGCACCCTCTTCCTCCAGTTAGTGCAGTTTTAAAAGACGACACCAAAATAATAACTTTTCATGGTCATATGCACTGTTTCAGCTCAAATGTACACCCAGGGCTGCAGTGACAGAAAGCAGCACCTCTAAAGGGAGGAGTCAATGCAGCACAAAAATTTATTATGCTGAAAATAGAAAGCTAGAAACAGCCTCTGCTTCTATAGCCAGTCCAAGAACTAGAAAGAGAGATGAAGCTCCTTGCAACAGGTGATTTGGAGCATGATGTTGAGAGAAAAATAGGGTGAAGAAGAAGAAGTGGCAGCAATACTTTGTCCGCTGTTGTGGCAATGTAAGTTTTAGGAAGGGAAAGGGAATATGTGGTGTGACCTGGACTGAACTGTTGTGGTAAACCAGCAAGTTTGTATTGGGTGTGAAATTCCAATATATATTCAAAGCACCCTGCAAGTATAATTCATAAGAAAATCCTCAAGATAATATGGGAATCCATGTAACTTAGAGTAATACAACCTGTCAAACAAACAGATGTGTCCACAGGACAAAAAAAATTCTGAGTGTGCAGTCAGAAAATGCATAATACTAAGAAGCCCTCTTAAACAAATAACCATTAATGGAACAAACCTGTTAAAATAATGCTTTTTCCATGCTCAAATGTTATGGGTTTAATAGATTTTTTCTGTATTAGCACAGAAATGCACTTTCACTTTCCATAGCTAATCTTGAAGGAACACACATTAACATACTGTATTTTTCCGCTGTATTAATGGACATTACTACTAAGACAGTATTATACTCATTATGAACCTAATAACTAACACATGATCACAAAGCATTACTATGTTAACACTTTCCTGCAGAGATGCGAAATGAATAGTACCTCTGTTTAGATGATTATTAAAAAGAATTTTGCATATTAGAAAACCCTGTACAGTCTTTTCTAAGAAACCGTCACATTGCTTAGAACATACCTGATGTCCAGTATCCACAGTGTTAGCCACCTCCGCATGTGAATTTGCTGCAGAATCAGTGATTGGGCATTAAAATGAGAGTAACAACATATTTTGCATCCAGCAAACGCCCCCCTTCCAAAAACAAACAAACAAACAAACAAACAAAATCCCCAAATCTGTGACAAAACTCCCAAAGTCCATAAAATGGCCCCAGGACTGGGTTTGCTTCCATAAGCTTAATATGAATACAGATGGAGTCCATGGGGTTTTACCGGAATTCAAGAAACAGACCACCAGGTTTTCTGGTAATTAAAATGTCTAAACACTGAAATAATGTTCAGATTAACTGGCCAACACATGTTTGCAGAGGCCACATGTAAATGCAAGTAACAGTTTGGGGACTAGATCAGTGTGATCGTGGTTGCCTGGAGTTTGTTCTGTACTTGATCTGATAAGCATTGATAGACCAACCTGAGTCTACACCTTCACTCTCTTCACAACACTCACAAAGTAGTGTCTTCACTTGGACTGACCTGCCAACCAGTCCACTACATCTTCACTGGTCAGATGAAATGCTTTGCAGTCCTCATGCTCTACTTAAAATGTCCCACTTCACATGTTCCCAGTCCTCACAGCACTTGTTAACCATCCTTATCTTAAATGGCTGTTGTCATCTTCTTCCTACTTCTGATATCTCCTTGTCATCTCTATCTTTTATTTTTGCTCCTCCCGCTATTTTTCTATGAACATACATAACCATGTCTGCAGGCTCTAAATAACATCAGTGGCTGTTGGTGACCTGGTGTTGACAGCATAACTCACAGTTTTGCTCTTTTTTCCACCTGGCAGCAGTAATCAGAGGAAATATTCCTTCCTCACCCCAAATGTTTATCTTTACTGGCTCTGTTATCACCTTGGAACAAGAGAATGCACATGCTCCTGCAGCACCTTCCTGACTTTCCTGCTTACAAACTAGTGTTGGTGTTAATCTTTTGCCCTACTTTTTATCAATGCTGCATCTTTCCCCTTTATACTCTTCAAATCCAACCAGTGGGTTTCAGAGTCAGTGAGTCTCCACTCAATTGCTTTCCAGCAAGCTTTAAAGAGCCAAGCAACAAAGCAAGAGAAAAACAGAAATGGGAATGGACGTAAAACTACTTTCTTTCAGAGTTCGCACATGTACTTGGATGAGTTAGGCATGCTTTCCAAGACCCAACCCTTTAAAGTGCTATTCTGGAAAATGTCAGAACTACAGAAATGGACAAGCGTTTGCACAGCATCTCTGGGAATTATTAGACTAGAACAAGAATTAACACCAGGGCAGCACAGGAAATACCATAATATCTTATCTCAGGCCCGCAAAGGGCAGATGTCTTGTGCAGATGACATTGTACTGATACTGACCCATCAAAGAACGATTTCAAAAGTTATCCAAAGATACCTGTTAATATCCCAATAGGCCTGCTAAAGCATGGTTTTAAAGGAATTTCTAGACAGTGACAGAGCTGATATTTTTGTCAAGGGCAGCAGCTCTAGGTAGGTCAGGTTAAATTGGAAGCCATGGTGAATTAGGTCCCCACACTTTGGAAAGTCTGATCTTTTCTTGGTGGTGTAAGATGTACTGTACGATAGCAGACTGTCATCAATGCAAAGAAGCCTGTTTCTCTGACATTGTTATTAAAAGCATCTGATGACATCCCAAGTAACCCTGGAGTATTCCTATATCTGTCACACCAGAAGAAGCTTGTCAGCCTTAGCTGTTCACAGACTAAAGCTCTTTTCTGTTTCCAGTTTACTTTTTCCCAAGTGTTTCTTATTGTTACTGTAAGACAAAGGCACCACAGTGAATGATGATAATGGGTAAAGAGAGCTAACAGAACATTTTTTTCCTGAAGAAAATACAACAATCTTTCTAGTAATATGCAAGCTACTGAACCCCACCTGGCATCTCTGCCCTAGTCAAATAGTTTCCCAATTTGTGAGCAGGCATGACACTGTCCAAATACATGGCAAGTGGTGTAGGAGCCAATAAAGAGCTTCTAGTGTTGAGCTCTGAAATCCCAGCTGGGAATGGCAAAACAGTTCTCAGCTTTCAGGTTACACATGAACAGTTAATGGAATATGCCATTGCTAATCCACAGCAGGTCATGACTGGAGTGGGCCCAAAAAAGTTTAAAAGCTTCCACTAATGTTTTTGTGCTTGCTTGGTAAAAGAAAGAAAGAAGATGAGAGCAGGAGAGAGAGGAAATTGTTCTTACTTGTCTTCTCTTTTGAACCTGCTCACAAAAGACAGGAGGATTACACCTGCCCCAACTCCCTTCTGACACTCAGTGGTGTGGGTGAAAAGATATAATTGAAATAGTGACATTTTTGAACTGTCTATAATTTTGTTAAAATTTTATGCTTGATTCTGATACTTCACTTCCCTTAAAACAAGTCACTTATGGCTTTTTTTCAAGATGTGGAGAGTCAGAAATCCTGAAAAGCTTTTTCTCAACTTCTTGATGTCTAGATATTCCTGTCCTGACCCCTCTCCAACACACTGCTATCCACTACTCCCAGGCTATAGAAGAAATAAATCTGAAATAAAACCCACCTTTGAAATCTGGATCTTTCCCTTCCACTGCAAAATAACCTTTCCCATGGAGTACTGATCCTTTAAATACAATAGGAGTGTATTGATGGGATATGAGTCAGCTGGTGCAGTTGCAATGTCTTTGCTGAGGGGCTGAAGGCAGAAATGCCAATATTTGCCAGGGCTGAATGGCTGATCCAGCTTTAAGCCCACTCAAAACATCATCATCTATATATATCTTACTACTTCTATCAGAATGATGCAGTTCCACAACACTGTCCATGAAAAGAGAAGAAAGAACATACAGGTAAGTTAATTTAACTGCAGAAAAAGCTCAGAATTAATAATCAACCAAACTATCTAGAAGGTAAAAAGGAAATAACTAACAGACAGAATAGATTTATTAAGAATAATTCATGTCAGACCAGGCTAATTTCCTTCTGTGAAAGGAAAAGAGTGCATGTGGATAGGAAAAACTAGTCAGTGCTTTGTGTATTGATTTTAATAAGTATTTTACAAACTTTAATTTGGCTTCCTCACAGGCAAATTCAGCAAAGACACATTGCAAAATTACTGTAAAGTGGTTACAATACTGTTCAAAATATCTCACTCAGGAGAATCATAACCTGCTTTATTCCCATAGTGGAGTAATAGGACCTCACAGGGAGCTGTTCTGAACCCAGTATGACTTCCTACTTCCAGTCATGTTTTGGAACCTGAATACTTTTGTGACCTGCTCGTCACAACAATCTTACAGTTCTAGTTAGCACTTTAAAAGACAGCACTGGAATTCAAAAACTCCTTCAGAAACTGGTGAAATTTCATAAAAGAAATCAAGATGAAGACACACAAGTAGACAATCATCTGCACCCAAAAGAGGGAGAAGAGACAGCTGATAGCAGCTTTTCAGAAAAGGGTTCAGAGGTTGTAAAACATCACAGGGTAAATACAAGCCAGAAATTCTGTGCTATTGTGAAAAAGTCAAGAAATATACTGGCATGTATAAATGGAAACAGGTATCTACATATCAAGATATGTGCCTTGATGCAGCCCTTCTGCTCTACTGATGTCTGTCAAGACTGCAGGTAGAAGTCAGCTCTAGTACCAACGAGACGTCGGTTTTGCAGAGGACACTTCGAGAAAGATGTGAGATATACAAGACTCCCTGTGACAACAAGAACGGTGATGCAAGATTTGAAAATTTATTCTCTTAAGAGAGACTGCAAGAACCAGGATCATTTATTTGTGGAAGAAAATAAAGAGATGTAAGTCATAATAAGAATCTTCAGGTATAAAAGGCTACTGTAAATAGGAGTAAAATAAGGTGTACATGATCTAAAATAACAGGATTAAAATGCAACAAGGGAGATTTGAGCCAGCTATTAAGAAAGACTCTATAATGTTAAAAATGGCTAAAGACTGAAATAAAGGACTATGAAGACTGGTGGAGCCTCCACCATTGCAAGACTTTAGGAAGAGGTCTGTCAAGAATTACATATATTGGCAGACTTCTTCTTTATAGTCCTGTCTACCCCAATTCCTATTTCTGCATTTCAAAATGAGGTATCACTATGCTCAAGCTGGCTCTTGCCCTTGACAGTGTTTGGGAAACAGTGCTGCAGAGCAATAGATGTTAGAATCTATGAAGGAATATACCCCTGGAATGGGGTGTGATGGACCTGGACAGCTTAGTCCTGCTTAACCCTATTGCCTGAAAACCAGCCTGAACCTGTGTTCAGGAAAACTAAGGCCTGAGAAGGTGCAACTGTTCCACACAGAAAGAGATGCTGAGAATTATTCTCAGTCTTCAGCTCCCAAGTCAATGTGACTTGTGTTAATAAATAAGCTGAATACATTGAGCTGAAATTTTACCCAAAACATCAAGCATTAAGAAATGAAACATTTTCTAGCCACACATTAATACATTATGTGAATTATCACAAGTGTATCCACTCCATACTTGAATACACTGTGCTATTAAATGTGAGTACTTCAACAGTAGAAAAACCTGCATTTGCTACATACTTCCATTCCTAGGTGTGCCAATTCTCTGAACTACTCCTCCCTTGACTAGCTGGAATATATGTGTGGGGAATTTAGTTCAGTTGTCCTGGTGTTGTACTATGCATGTTGTCCTTCTGCAGTTGCAGAGCAAGATAATGGGATTATGTTCAGGTCTGGTACAGCAATTTTTGACATATTTAATTTTTTTTCCTAAAACTGCATAAACTATGGAAGAGATTGCAATAAGAAAACCACTTTTTGTGGGAGCAAAATCTCAGTGAGCTAACAGTGTAACTATTTAATTGCCTCTGTAATTTCATAAGCAAAAGAAAATATTTAAAAATCCAGAGTGCAATTGATTAAACTGAAGATCCACCTCATTGACTACGTAATTAATTCCTAATGCCATAAGCATTGGTGAAGAGTAAGTGCAATTCAGAAGGTCAGAATTCTAAAATTAGTCACAAGATTTTAAAACCCAAGTGTTACTTTACTACCAGTTTCTGCTCTTAATTGTCAAAAAGAAAGAAGGAAATACAACCTGTTGTCAACATGGTGATAGAAGACATTTGTACAAACTAAACATTCATAGATCAGTTCTGGCTATGAATTAACCCTAAATGAAAATATTTTTATGTTCCTGTCCTAAAAATATATGAACAGAAATAAAGCCAATCCATAGAAAGATAAATTACTGCATTGTCTTCCTCATGGAAAATAAAGTCTGGATAGTCTACTGCATTATGTGTGCTAAATAATCAATATTTTACAATCTTACCATATTTAACTTCACAAGTACATCTAAATACCCTTCTGGAGACATTCTAGTGCAATTCTGTGAATATAACTCATGGTCATATTCAGGTGGATTAATGATTCCCTGAAATACACCCTGCATAGGAAATCATATTTCATCTTCATCTATTTCTCTTATTCATTAACTAATCTTTCAAACTCCAAAGCTCTCTGCAGCGCCATCTGAACTTAAACAAAACATTTTCCATTGGTCTTTTTCACAGGAAAGGCATAACTCTGCACATTTACCAGATCACAGACCATCAAGAAAGCCAGCAATAACATTTTTTAAAAGATTACCATCCTTTGTCTCAATGCCTTAATAACCCAGAAGTACTAGAATGGTTGGTGATAGGTTTAGAAAACTAATTTCTAAACTCCCACTAGGACCATGAATGGTTCAGGTCCTGCACTACAAGACATGGTTGAAGAATACACAGCCCCTTTCTTTCCCTTCATGCCACTACCTAGGGACTTTGTCCCTACCAACTCCACCTGTACTGCAGGTTTCCTTTTAATTCAATGAGGGAGAAATACCATGCAATATAGCAAAATGTTTTCACATTTTAGTAGCTTTTTGAAGAAACTTTGATCAAAGATAATTTTTTTAAAAATATTTGTTTAATCACAATTTGCAAATGTCTTTTCACAATTTAAAGTCAGAATTGCCAAGCATATGCATTTAAATGTCTGACCACATTCTTTTTGCCAGTGAATGACAGGGGGAAAAAAAGGTACAAATTAAAGGCAACAGCAAACTTCTGCTGGAAGATTCGATTACTTTCCTACCCATCTATCTCCTTTGAACTTAACAACCACAAAGAGCCCCTCAATACAATCTTAAGGTCCTAGTTCAGAAAAAGTTTCATGCACAAGCTGTAAACAGGTGACCAAGTTTCATTAAAGTCATCAGGATGTAACAACCCACTCAAGTCAATGAACTGCCAAGTGTTTTTCTCAGTCATGATGGCTTGACAAATCAGCTTTCAGCACCAGCAGCCGGGGTCCAGGTTGATCTCTTTGAAACCTGGTAAGAGTTCTACCACCCTGAAAGGAATAAAAAGCATCACCTTATGTCATCTTGTGCCTCTGATGAAGTTAAGCTGAGCATACATTAGCCTTCTTTTTTTTTCCCCTGTAAATATATTGCTTATTTTTGCACTATGTTCACTTGAAGAATAACGCTGTCTTTTAAAGTAGCATCATTTTGCAAATGTCACTGTAATTTTCCCCAAAGTATCATCCATTAGTTATAAAAGGTGCAAATGAAAAGGGTTCTAAAATAGGCATGGGGGTAGAGGAATATGGAGTAATGCACTAATAGCCTAGGTAGTAGTTGGATTTTTGGCAAGCTTTCAAAAAAGAAAGGGAGAGAGACAGGCGATCAACTGAACTTCTTGTACATTTTTATACATGAAGTTAAAAGGGACAAAACTATCAGGAGTTATGAAAGCATTTCTAAGGCAGGAATTACAAACAAGGACCCATTATTGTGGATAAATATGCATGTATATATATTTATATTCACATCTACATGTACTGAAATGAGAAGGGAGAATGAGACAGCTTCACAGTTAGGACTGGGTATATCTCATCACCTCTAATGGTGTGTTACAGAATTTGCACCAGTCATTGACCAAAGTTACCGATGACTTCCAGTTTGTAAGAGGTAACATGACTGACATGTATGTGCAAACAAGAGTTTGATAAGGAAACCCAGAACAGATTTCAGTAATATTAGGTTTGCAACTGAATTTTCTCACTACTTGATTGGCTTTGGGATTTTTTTCATGACCTCCCAAATTTTCATGGAAAAACTGGACAGCATTATTTCATCCTCTTTTATCAATCAATACATGGGTGAAAAGAATTTTGACCATCATTAGCTGTAGTTACATGCATCACCATTGCCACCAATTCAGAATATTACGTTAAAAATGGTTTAGATATTTTTAATGAAAATACAGTCTTTAAATTCTCGTCAACATACTGATTTAAAAATTTTAAGGGATCTTTCTTTTTCGACATCTGAATGGCTGCCATTCACTTGTTCTTCTCTTACTTTCACTATTGCAGTTCACCAATACCTTTGTACGAAGAGTGCTCAGTTCTAAAACAGAACTAAAGACATTTCCTCTGCTTTCTCTTCTTGTTCTGCACCTTGACCACAAAATTGCAAAAAATTCTAAAGCAATGAAAAAAATGTTGCCAAAGAGCAAGCAACCTCAGGTAGGAGACCTTCTACTTCAGCTTTCTGCTGCATTAATTCAAACAACTGACTTTTACATACAACTTGCACCCCTTTTTAGCTCAATACCTTAATAATCAGGTTATTAGCTGATATGGTTATTGTCCCTTAAAACTATGATTTTGGCTTCCTCTGGTAGCCAAGCTCAGTACTTTAATAATCAGGTTATTAGCTATTCTGGTTATTGTCTCTTAAAACTCTGAATGTTTTTGGCCACATCTAGTAGCCAAGCAATGAGGATTTAGGCCTCAAGAATCTTTACAGGACTGAAAAAACAATATCCGATCTCACTTTACTTTAGGATTCAACACTCAGAAAAGGTAAGTCACTTACCCAGTGCTTAATCAGACCCTGTATTCTTCTAAACATCAGTATGGGTTTACCCCAAGTTTAACTCTGCAGTGTAATATAACTCCATTGCTATAGAGGAGGAAGAAAATACACACATTTTAGGATTGATCTGAGACACCATGTTTTCTCTTAATTGTCTGGGAAACAAGATGACAACAAAAAGGCCTCAGGACCTTTTATTTTTCTTAATTTTTTTAATTTTTTTTTTTTTCTGCAATCTATGCTGATCTTATTATCTTCCATGTATTTTAAATACTCCTACATGAAGTATAACATTTCAAGGGTAAGCAAGTTTATAGACTATAAAGCATGGCACTTGAGTACAACAAAATCCAAAGTCTTTGGATTCACATTTTACTTCGTAGCTGCTGTCTGAAGATCATTTCTGCTTTAACTATGAGGGTTTTTGCATCTTTTATGAAAAAGAATTCCAAATTTGAGGGTGCAGATAATTTGAATTAGCCTTACTGACTAGCCATGATCTTACAAATTCTCAGTTTTCAAGTATGCCAAATAGACATATAAATTTACTCAAAGCAGTTGTCCCTTCCATATCTAAGTATCTTCTTACCCCTCCTTAATGTGTAGAATAAAAGGTATGCATCTTTTTATAATGGGTGATATAATCTTCTGATATCTGTGCTATAAAAAAAGATTTTGTGGCTGCTGTTTTATTTCGATAGTTGGATTTTTGTTTGTAGGTTTGGGAGTTTTATGGCAGGATTGAATAGGAGGGGATTGCTTTGTCTCTTGTCTTGCTTTGTCAATCAAATATTTTAACTTTCTGAAGCAATCTGTGGATGCTGAGGCTCTTATAAATGTTTTAACAATAACATATCTGCATTTGAGTGAAAGACAATGTAAGAAGCAACCTACTTTTAACCATCCTAGAAAGCACCAAAGATGGCAAGAAAATCAGAGTTCAACCTGGTTAGGATTTTGTAGTGTCTCTTCTTTTTCATAGCTCTAAACATTAAAAAAAAACAAAACAAAACAAAACAAACCCAACAAAAAAACCAAAAACAAAAAAAACCTTTTCTCTTGGCTATCACTAAGATGCATGGCACTAATCTCCCTTGGAAATTCATGTCTCACTCCATCAACTTGAGATGAAACTAAGACATCTCACTTTTAGAACAGTAAAGATAATTAAGATGAATACTTTAATCTAGAGGCAGGGGGAAAGTGGGTGTCAGGGAATGACAGTAAGAAGTATCTCCATATTTAAAGTTAGCCTGGTAGAAACAAAACCCTCTTTAAGGATTGTATGGGAAGGAGACTCTGGCAACTTGAGATCTCATATTACTATCCTAAGATGCTGCATGATACAGCCAGGGTTCACAGAATGGTAACACAATGTATTTTCTTCCTTCTTGAAGCTGTTTGTCATTTTCCACACTGTTTCAGATAGAATTATTCCTCAAAAAAAACATTACATTCTTAAATATTTCTCAGCTAAAAGCATCAAGTCTTTTTCATGACTTGTTAATGGAACAAAAACCAGTTAGAAACTGTGTTCTAGGTGCTGTAATGGGTGCTTACTGCTGCATTCACTGAATCCATCAGTGGCACTTCACAGACATCTAGCAAGCCTATTTGCTTCATAAATCATTGAAATGCGTGAAGACCTTTTGCGTAACCCAGAAATATTCTTTAAGTGTTTAACATCAATAATAATGAAAACTGGCATCACAACAACTTAAGAAATGTAAAATATAGCATCGTAGGGTTCAGCTTGACTTTCATTGAAGGATTTCTAAAAATAAGAGTACATCATCAACAGTGACAGCTTGCTTAGTGACTCAACACAGTGGGAAACCTATTGCTCTGGAGGACTATGTTCTGCCTCATTATTTAATACAGACATCACAACCATGCTGTTCTGTTTTCAGTTCCTAAATGCACGATGCAAAGGAACCCACACCTCAGTACGTCTGCTTTAAAGAGTGAGAATAATTCAGAGTTGTTAGATCTGCACTACTGATAGCATGCTATCAACATACTAGTGCCAAGTTACATAATTTATTGTGAGAGCTAGAAACATTTGAGTCTATCTGAAACCTCAGCTGCTGGAATAAAGATATTGTATGAGAACATCTGCTTCCATTTTCTAAGCATGTACACTTCTAGCACTCAGTATGTGAAGAAAAGCTCTAGCCCATTAACAAAATATACTGTAAAGTATGAAATCAGAGACACAGAAATAATTGGAAATATAATTTTAAAATACTTTTAGTCACATTTTTGAAAGCTCAGCATTCACATTATTGCAATACTAATATTTTGTACTTTAAATACATGATCAAGGAGCCTATGAACAGGAAGAAAAATGAAGTGGAAGAGAATGGAAGACAGAGGGGAAAAGGGAGGAAGAAGACATGGGAGGGGGACAGACACCAGACAGTGATCTGGGTCAAAAGTTAGGAATAAGAAGAGGCAGAAAAGACCTCATGGCAGCAGAGCCAGGACAGTCAGTATATGTGGAGAATTACTTGTGCATAGAGAGTTAGGCAAAAATACAATGGCCAAAAAGAGACCAAGAGATACAGCAAAGAAAAGAGAAACCAGGGCAGGAGACAGTCAGGAAAGAGGTGGAAAACTTGGATTATAAGAGCAGATGACACAGACTGTGAGAAGAGCTGGGAGACAGCAAGAAAAGGAAGGCTAGAGACTGCATGGCTGAGTCGAGAACTACCGGTCAATCTATATGAAAATAAACCAATGCACAGGAAGTGGAAACAAGGGTGGGTAACCTGCAAACAGTATAAAGTTCAGTTGCATAAGGATGGGGTGAGGAAGGCAAAAGCCAAGGCAAAGCTGGAACTCAATTTGGCAAGGGACAAGAATAACAAGAGGGGCTTCTACATGTATGTTAACCAGAAAAGGAAGGCCAAAAAATGTGTACCCACATTGATAAAAAATGCCGAAAAACTGGTAAGAACATATGAGGAGAGGACTGAAGTACCTAACAATGGTTTTCAGAGAATCACAGAATCACAGAATGAGTGAGGTTGGAAGAGATCACAATGGGTCACCTGTCCAACCTTCCTGCTCAAGCAGAGTCATCCTAGAGCACATTACACAGGGCTGTGTCAAGGTTGTTCTTGAGTAAGTCCAGTGAGGCAGACTCCACAACCTCTCGGGACAATCTGTTCCAGTGCCTGATCACTCACACAGTAAAGAAATTCTTCCTCATATTCAGGTGGAACTTCCTGTGCATCAGTTTCTGCCCATTGCCTCTTGTACTATTGTGTGGCGTCACCAAGCAGAGCTAGGGTCCATCCTCTTGACACCCTCTCTTCAGACACTTATATATGATGAGGTTCCCTCTCAGCTATCTCTTCTCGAGATTGGACAGGCCCAACTCTCTCAGCCTTTCCTTATAAGTGAGATGCTCCAGTCCCTCAATCACCTTTGTCGCCTTCTGCTAGACCCTCACCAGAAGCTCCGTGTCTCTCTTGACCTGGACACAGCACTCCAAATGCGGCCTCACCAGGGTTGACTAGAGGGGCAAGATCACCTCCCCTGCATTACTGGCAGTAGTCTTAATGCACCTGAAGACACCACTTGCCTTCTTGGCCACAAGGGCCCTGCTGGCTCATGGACAGCTTACTGTCCACCAGGACCCCCAGGTCCTCCTCTGCAGAGCTGCTTTCCAGCAGGTTGGTCTCCAGTTTATACTGGTGCCTGTGGTTGTTCCTTCCCAGGTGCAGGAACCTGCATTTGCCTTTCTTGAGTGTTAGAAAGTTCTCAGCCCATCTCTCCAGCCTGTTGAGGTCCTTCTGAAGGGCTGCACAGCCCTCTGGGGTATTGGCCACTTCTCCCACCTTTGTGTCATCAGTGAGTTTGCTGGGGAGGCGTCTGCCCCTTCATCCAAGTCATTGGTGAGCAAGTTAAACAGTACTGGGCCCAGTATTGAACCTTGGGGAACACCACTAGTGACAGGCCTCCAACTGGACCCTGTCCCACTGTTCTGACCCTCTGGTTCAGCCAGTTCTCAATCCACCCCACTGTCCACTCATCCTGTCCACACTCTCTGAGCTTGCCTAAGAGGATTTTGTGAGAGACAGTGTTGAAAACCTTGCTGAAGTTGAGGTATCCACTGCTCTTCCCTCACCCACCCATGCAGTTGTTTGACTGTAGAAGGCAGTCAGTTTGGTCAAGCATGATTTACCTTCAGTGAATCCATACTGACTACTCCTGATCAGCTCCTTGTCATCCATGTGGATAGAGATTGCCTCCAGAATGAGGTGCTCCGCCACCTTTCCAGGGGTTGAGGTGAGGCTGACTGGCCGGTTGTTCCCTGGATCCTTCTTCTTGCCCTTTTTGAAGACCAGGGTGACATTTCTTTTCTTTCAAGCTTCAGGCACCTCTCCTTTTCTCCATGACCTTTCAAAGATGATCATGAGCAGCCTAGCTGCAGTGTCTGTCAGATGTCTCAGCACTCATGGATGCATCCCATCAGGGCCACTGTACTTGTGGATCTCAGGTTTACCTGTGTTCTCTAATCCAATCCTGCTTGACCAATGGAAAGTCTTCCTTCCAACATTCCTTTGCCCTGGTCTCTTGGGTCAGAGATTCCCAAGGGCTGGTCTTGGCAGTTAAGACTGATGAAAAGAAGATGTTCAGTAATTCTGCCTTCTCTCTGTCCTTTGCTACCAGGGTGCCCCTTCCATTCAGTAACGGGCCTCATTCTTCAATGACAATCTCTCTTCTCACACTTCTCAAATGGATGGGGACTGGGGGAGCAAAATGCTTCCCAGGTTCATGATCACCTGAGGAACATGAACGTACATAAGTCTACAGGAGCCAATGCGATGCACCACAGAGTCCTGACGGAATTGGCTGATGTTCTTGCCAAGGTGCTCGCCATGAGATTTGAAAAGTCACAGCAGTCAGGTGAAGTCCCAGGAGACTGGAAAAAAGCAAACATTGTACCCATCTGTCAAAAGGGTAGAATGGAGGACCCTGGGAATTAGTGACCCTGAGAATCAGACTCACCTCTGTGCCTGGGAAGGTCATGGAAGCAATCCTCTTAGAGGCTCTGCTAAGGCAATGTAGAGGACAGGGAGGTGATTTGGGACAACCAGCACAGCTTCACCAAGGGCAAGTCCTGTCTGACCAAGCCAGTGACCTTCTATGATGGAATGAGTACATCAGTTTACAAGGAAAGGGTGACAGGTGTAATTTAGCTGGACTGCTATAATGCCTTTGACACAGTCACCTTAATCTAAAACCACAGTCACTTAACACCTCCTTCTCTCAAAATTGGAGGGAGATGGATTTGATGTGCGAACGGTTCGGTGGATGAGGAATTGGCTGGATGGGCACATCCAGATGGTAGTCAATGGCTCAGTGACCAGATGGACATCAGTGACAACTGGTGTCACTCAGGAGTCCATACTGGGACCAGTGTTATTTAATATCTTCATTAATGACACAGATGAAGGCATCATGTGCTCCCTCATAAAATTTGCAGATGAGACCAAGCTGAGGGTGCAGTGGCAGTACCTGAAAGATGGGACCCCAGAGGGACCTGGACAAGCTTGACAAGTGGGTCCATAGGATTCTCATGAGGTTCAACAAGATTAAAGTGCAAGGTTTTGTATTAATTCAGACTGGGGAATAAGCAGATCAAGACCAACCCTGACAAGAAGGACTAGGGGGTGCTGGTGCATAAGAGGCGGGATATG
>VZTX01018431.1:184030-214508 GCA_013400915.1 Pardalotus punctatus
TCTCTCCAGCCTGTTGAGGTCCTTCTGAAGGGCTGCACAGCCCTCTGGGGTATTGGCCACTTCTCCCACCTTTGTGTCATCAGTGAGTTTGCTGGGGAGGCGTCTGCCCCTTCATCCAAGTCATTGGTGAGCAAGTTAAACAGTACTGGGCCCAGTATTGAACCTTGGGGAACACCACTAGTGACAGGCCTCCAACTGGACCCTGTCCCACTGTTCTGACCCTCTGGTTCAGCCAGTTCTCAATCCACCCCACTGTCCACTCATCCTGTCCACACTCTCTGAGCTTGCCTAAGAGGATTTTGTGAGAGACAGTGTTGAAAACCTTGCTGAAGTCGAGGTATCCACTGCTCTTCCCTCACCCACCCATGCAGTTGTTTGACTGTAGAAGGCAGTCAGTTTGGTCAAGCATGATTTACCTTCAGTGAATCCATACTGACTACTCCTGATAAGCTCCTTGTCATCCATGTGGATAGAGATTGCCTCCAGAATGAGGTGCTCCGCCACCTTTCCAGGGGTTGAGGTGAGGCTGACTGGCCGGTTGTTCCCTGGATCCTTCTTCTTGCCCTTTTTGAAGACCAGGGTGACATTTCTTTTCTTTCAAGCTTCAGGCACCTCTCCTTTTCTCCATGACCTTTCAAAGATGATCATGAGCAGCCTAGCTGCAGTGTCTGTCAGATGTCTCAGCACTCATGGATGCATCCCATCAGGGCCACTGTACTTGTGGATCTCAGGTTTACCTGTGTTCTCTAATCCAATCCTGCTTGACCAATGGAAAGTCTTCCTTCCAACATTCCTTTGCCCTGGTCTCTTGGGTCAGAGATTCCCAAGGGCTGGTCTTGGCAGTTAAGACTGATGAAAAGAAGATGTTCAGTAATTCTGCCTTCTCTCTGTCCTTTGCTACCAGGGTGCCCCTTCCATTCAGTAACGGGCCTCATTCTTCAATGACAATCTCTCTTCTCACACTTCTCAAATGGATGGGGACTGGGGGAGCAAAATGCTTCCCAGGTTCATGATCACCTGAGGAACATGAACGTACATAAGTCTACAGGAGCCAATGCGATGCACCACAGAGTCCTGACGGAATTGGCTGATGTTCTTGCCAAGGTGCTCGCCATGAGATTTGAAAAGTCACAGCAGTCAGGTGAAGTCCCAGGAGACTGGAAAAAGGCAAACATTGTACCCATCTGTCAAAAGGGTAGAATGGAGGACCCTGGGAATTAGTGACCCTGAGAATCAGACTCACCTCTGTGCCTGGGAAGGTCATGGAGCAGATCCTCCTAGAAGCTCTGCTAAGGCACATGGAGAATGTGGAAGTAATTTGAGACAGCCAGAACAGCTTTTCCAAAAGGCAAGTCCTGACTGACCAATCCAGCAGCCTTCTACAATGGCTGGTTGGCAGTGATATGTAGAACAAAGGGCAAACTATGTCATAATTTTTAACAAGGACGTAATCATTAGAAAATTCTTAACCATAGAGTTAATCTTAGACTCACAGAAGTTGTTTGCTGAAAGAAAGACTGAAATATGCTGAACTAATCTACCTGTCTCAAATACCAAAAAAGTCGATATTTGGAGGACTGTTCATGTATCTTAGAGCAGGACACAATACAAAGGTGTAAGATAAAACCAAAGCTATGATTTTTGACATCTTGAAAGAAAAGGCCAAAAATAAACACAAACAATGGGAAAATATGAAAAGGTGAGATTTCAACAATAAGTAGCTGTAGTGAATACAGCACAGTTTCTTTTCTTTATAAAACACTGCCAGCATCTCTCCACTTGAGGATATTTTAGCAAACTGTACTCACTTCATTGCAATTACTGTACATTGATGGTAAAGATGTTTATGCTGTGGCTAAAGCTGAATAAATAACTGAAAATTGCTATGCAGCATACACAACTGACAGCAAAAATGAGGAAAAGGTGATATATGGGACCTTTCCTTGAAAAGATAGTAACACAAAACTTGGCAATCTCTTTGGGGTGTAAACTAAATTCCAATACAGTAACAACAGAAAGTTTCCAAATTTTAATTATTAGATATTAACTATTCTGCTAGTTATTTCTATGTGATGTAGCTAAATTGGCAGCATTTATAAGTTTTCTTCAAGCTTTTTGGCATCCTAGTAAGCAATTATTATTTGAATAACAACAATAATCTATGTAAGTGGGTAAAAATTTAAAAAAACTTCCAGAAAATATTTTATGCATAAGTAACTCTAAAAGCTTCAGAGGTGAATAGACTATACTGCCCAGTGATCTCACTTCACATTACATTATATTTTCCCCTGAACAACAGCACATTAGGCGTGCTGCAAAAATAAGCAGAGATACAAAAAACATGCACCACCAGAATTATTCATGTTGTTTGTCTCATAGTGCCTGCATCCACTTTCACACCCTTCCCTCTCAATTTCCTTACTTTGTTCTAGATTTTTTGGTCTCCTCTCAGTTATCTATTCCTAGTGTATCATTGCAATCTTACCCATCCTTTTCTCACTTTATTTGAAAAGTTATTTGAAAAGAGGGCCATAACTGAACTTTCTATTTCAGAGACCTCCAAAAAATCATAAAACATTTGTAACTAACTGTTCTGCTATGGGGAAATAAATACAATTATAGGGGCCAGAAGGATGCCATTCTTCCCAGCCTTTGTGAAAGCAGTGAAGTGGTACTTCCTCGAAGGCAGCCTGCAGAAGGCGGTTAACAGAAGCTGTAAAATTAAGCAGGATGAAAGGACCCAAAGAAGTAAGTTTATGGCAGTTTCCTTTCTCTTTTAAACTTATTTCCTTGCTTTTCTTATTTGCCCAGAAAGAGTTGGATGCATGCTAAACCACAAGAACATTTGACCACAGCATAAAATAAGTTATACTTAGCTAATGCCAGGCTAATGATGAACATGAGCAAAATATTTGTGATTGGCTCAAAAAAAAGATTGTATTGATGTTAATGTTGCATTAACCTTATAAAATAGCTGATTTGGGGAAGTTAAGAGTTTTTGAGTGATGAGTGCTTAAACTTTCACTTGAAATCCAATTTCATGCTAGGACGTACTCTCTGAACTTATTATTCTGCTTAATTTTTAAAAATTAAGTTCCCTCAAGAAAGGATCTTAAGTCAAACATCCTCTCAGGGATAAAAGGATAAAAGAATAACTTAGAAGGACAAAATGCTGGGTGAAGGAAATAGACAATGCACTGTTAATGCAGAGGGCCACTGCCAGCAGAGCATTACAGAGCTACATATTCCTGAGGAATATGGAACAGGAAGGGAGAGGTATGGTGACAGTGTCTGATGATGATACTGCGCCAGTCACAGAACTGACTGCAGCACGGAAAAAGCTGACAACTGGGTATTGAAATGGCAGATTCAAAAAAGAGAAATAGAAATGTGGGCAAAATGTGGAATTTTGTATATATAAAACCATCATTGCTACTGATGAACAAGGATTCTAAAAGGTTTATAAGAACATATTTAAGGGCCATTAATTATTAAAAATAAACTGAGTATTAGGACATATTACTGTACCACATTATAAATCTCTCACTTTTTTTTATTGTGTGCTGTTCTGGCCCCCCACTATTTAGAAAAGGATGTAAGATCAACAAATGTTCAAAGAAGCACAACAACAATAATTGCAGGTTTGCAATAGCTTCCATGGCAAGTGCGCTAAGTGGATAAGGACTCTTCAGAAAAGAGACAACTGAAGAAAGAAGTTTCAGAGGTCTTTAGTATTCTGAGTTACTGGGAGTAGCAGCAGAGCAACACGGACCTCTCAATCTGTCACCGTAAATGTACTACAGAAAAGATTATCTATGCAAGCTCTTCAATTCCTTCACATTGCAGACGGTTCTCAGATGCCAGTGAACGAAATATCCAGCAGGAGGCAGGACTGTAACCCTTTGCACTTGTCAACACTGAATCCACTGAAAAAAAAAAAAAAAAAAGGGCTTTAGCAGAAAACGAGAAGTGAAAACTAAACAATCCTGCTTTGTTTATTTCAACTTCTGAGTGTGAGTCTTCCTTCAAGATACATCTATTGAAATACATGTGCATTTTTCACATATACGTGAGAGAACAGCAACATGCATAAGTATTCAGCATTTAGATATTCTTTTAATATCTTAATGAGCTACTTTTCTTCTCTGTAAAAAAAAAACCAACTACTGTTTTGCTTGGGGTAGATAAAAGTTAGCTATGACACGTGAACAACCATTACCCCATCTGTGAAATTACTCATTCTAGATGTAAAATAAATGTTTCTGCTCAAACTCCATTGTTCAGTGTTTTTCTTGACTCAGCTTGACTTGACTTGAATCTACTCGACTCAACTCTACTCTCTACTTTTTCCAGTGTTTACATCTATTTAGCACTTGTGAGGCCACAGCTGGAGCAACGTGTCCAGTTCTGAGCTCCACAGGGGAGACCTCTCTGTGGCTCACTGAGCTGGAGAGAGTCCAGCAAAGCATTACCAAGTGATGAAAGAACTGGAGCATCTCCCCTGCAAGCAAAGGCTGAGAGAACTAGGACTTATAAGCCTAAAGAAGAGAAACACCTGATGGGAGGGTGCTAAGAGGACTGAGCGAGGCGCTTTTTACTGGTGCTCAGGGGGGCAATGGGCACAAACAGAAACATAGGAAAGACTTTTTCAGTGCCTGACATAAGTTGCTCAGAGATTTTGTGGAGTCTTCATACTTGGATGGAGCCATCTGGACACAGTTTTGGGCAGCCTGCTCTAGCTGGCCCTGCTTGAGCAGCGGGGTTGGACCAGGTGATCTCCAAAGGTCCCTGCCAACCTCAATTATTATGAAATTCCGTGACTCATTTTTTGCATTTGACTTGTTTCCTACTGAACAAAGACTAATTAAAGAGCATGTGTGTGTGTATACATATATGTATTTGTATATGAGTATGTACATACACACCCCTACATTTATTACAACCATGAAAAATTTTGCTTGGTCCCCAGATTATAAATAGCGATATTTTTATGAGATGGGACAACACTCCTGGTACTGATCCAACAGATTATTAGATTTATCATGACATCTGCCTGTAACTGAATACCTATTTAATGGTTATTCTCATGCCAGTCTGAGTGATAATAATTACTATGTCTGTGTAAGATTGTAAAGACAGAGGTTTGTGTAAATTATTTCTTTCCTAATAATTTTTGAGAAATTACCTTTCTAGCCAAAAAGACATCATGAATTATTGATGCTGATTTTTATAATCTTTTCGTTAATATTTAGTCCCATTATGAATTAATCTGAATTATTAATTGAAGCATTAAAATATATGTATGCATTATAGCAAGCTGGATGAAGGTGTAGGTCTTTTGATACAAGATCAGAAAGCAGACTTTGCAAAACAGGTACTAAGAGTGTCCTGGCAGAATTACTCTTTGGAATAGAAACGGCAAACTAATTTATCTTTTCACAATACATTTTCTTGCCTTCCTCAGCATGAAATAAATGTATTCAATGATAGACCTGAAGCATTTCACTCAAATAATCTTGGGAAGGAGGAAACAGTGTCTTTGAACTACAGCAGTTAAACAGACAAAATAACATGACCTGTGTTGAGCAATATCAATAAACATTTTTCCTTGGGTGTTTGAAATTTATTCCCAGGCAGAAGCAGATCTGTTCAAAATCTGTCTAAGCTCTGTTCAAGGGCTTTTGCTGCAGACAGATCTCCTAATTGCTCTTTACACACAAATCTCATGGCTACTGGCTACTTGTCTTCAAAAAGGTACATTCCTCTCAATATTTTTTGTCAGTTTCAAAGGCTGAATTGAGGATACTCTCTGCAGCTGACCAATGTAGGCATGGACAGAGAATTAAACATTAAGATGGTGTGTTAATCTAGGTAAAGAAACCCTAGAAACAGTATAACAATAGTGCAACAGTGTACATATTCTCATTTTAATTTCCTTTAAGTCTATACACTTCAGCGTAACAAGCCTAATAGCTATTAAAAGAGAACAGAAAATTTTCCAAACATGTGAAAGCATTTGTAGGAAAGTCATTATTGTTACCATTACTTTTGCTAAAACTCTACTGGGACCACAGTCTTTTTATTTTTTTATTAGCTCTCTACAAATAGGATGTGAATTCCAGCATATACACTAATCAATACTTTCTCCTTCAGTACCCTGAGAAAATAAGGGATTCAGATGATATCTCCTTAAATGCCTTAAGAGAATGCCTGTGCCATCTCATATGCCTTAAATGCTTATCTGAAAGAAAAACAAAAAGAAAAAAGAAAAGCAAGCAACCAACAACAAAAAGCTAAGTACATCCTCTCATTCTATCCCCAAATATTCAGTTGGCTTCATTGCACACTTGGCTATCTTCCATTCAAAGATGTTCTGAAAAAACAGTTATTAACACTTAAGGTCAGCTCTAAAGCTATGATAAAGCTCAACAATTCACTTTTTCAAAATGTGCAAAGCATTTTCAGCACTTTCAAGAAGTAACAAAGACAGTTGCTTTATTCTGTGCATTTGAAGCCCAATAAAAAGCCATTCATTAACTTCAGGGGGGACTTAGATCAACTTTTCATCATTCATTAAAGCTGCTCTATTCTTTCATTAAACATGGACCAAAGATTTGTCCTCTGTTCAGAAGAGAAAAATTTTGTATTGGTTTATGGTATGATACTATACCGTTACATTGCCTTTGCCTATTTCTTAAGTGGTTGCATTTATATGATAGTTGATAAAATGTTTCCAAAAGACTATGGCCTCAATGAAGTACTTAAGTAAAACAAACTTATCCTCAAAAACTCTTTTTTAAACAGAGTTCCCAAGTACTGCAAGCTGCAATGTTCTGTCAAAGAGAGAGAGTTCTGGTGAGCAGGATATATTTTTTTCTTTTTTTTTTTTTTCAACATGGCAAACAGTAATTGTCATTTATTCTAACAGAATACTAGAATACTTATGTCAAGATTTACCCTTCTCACCACTATGGTGAAGGGTTGTGCTTAGCCTGTAACAGCATCTGAGTAGCCATGAACAACATAGGTGTGGAAAATGTAGTACCAAAGGAAGTGGGCACATGAATATGGGATTACAGCTTCAAAGCAGAAAGCTCATTAAAAAAAAATCTGGCCCAGTCTCATTGCTGTGTTTAGATAATAGTTCTGCATTAGCCACATTACAGAATACCAGTTTCAGATCCCTCTCAGATGATCTCAGTTCACGAATTTGAGATGTCAGAAATGGTGTAAGGCCATTCTGAATGAATCATCTCACTGCTGAAACATCAGGGGGTGATAAGACAGCTTGGAGAGCCAGCTAAGATGTATTTCAAAGAAAGCAAGGCATGACAGCAAGTATCTGCAACTATCCCTGTTGAACATTAGAAATATAATTTAACAAGAGAAAATTGGCTTTCCCAGGACAGATTGAAATAAGCAGATGAACAATGACTTTACTTCCCACAAGACTTCAATTACTCAAACTTAAACAAAAACAAATGCACAAACGCAACTGGAAGAATAAGAGTCATAGTTCTAGTGTTGAATCAACTTAACAAATCTAATGGTGTAACACCAATAGAGTAGTTGTTGTTCTAATAGCTATATTAAACCTCTGAGCATAATCAAAATGACTTTGATATTTCCATAAGGCAGAGTAAACTCAGACTGAGTACTATGCTTAAACCATTAACAGTATTGTTGCCTTCTTGATGATTAGTTTGTGTTTGGAGTAATTTACTATATTTTACACTAGAAAAGGAGAAATTATGCATTAGGGAAGGAACATTTCTTCTTATTTGTCCCTTTCTGGAAATGGAGAAGTTTATCTGGCCCTTAACATACTTTTCAAATTTTGTTGCTCTCCAAACTGGTTAAAGTTGCAAATTACCGTCCCAGCACGGGGCAAGCTGAAGTCTGTTCTGGAACATATACATACATTCCTCAATTTAGTCAACTTCCAGGGCTGTTCTATATGTATATAAAGGGACAATTTAGCCCTCATCAGCACCCTTTTATGTCTCTTCATAAGAGCATTAATTTGTCCAATGAAACCAAAAAAGTGAATAGATACACATAAACAAATTACTAATCTTGTGTCTTGGCTGGCCCTAAGGCAAGGCCCATATGTTTTAAGCAAGGTCCATGTGAAATGTTACATCTCCAAAGCATTTTTGAAGGCTACTTAACTCTCCATCAGCATTCCATAAGTGAACGCAGAATGCATTACGCAGAGCATTAGCTGGGCACCTGACATGGGGGTGGTCTCAATCTGGAGTCTCATTTCCCAGACTAGCATAGGATGCAAGTGTCACAGAGGCAATGTGTTGAGCTCCCAGGAAAGCTGAGAGAAAGAAGGGACGCATGCCCTCAGTGATGCCTGCAAGCAGAGAAGAAGCTGGATCTCTGGTGAGAAGGATGGCATGAGACAAAGCCTAAAACATGAAAGGATGTAAAGAAATGAATGACACAGGCGGTGAAGGATTTGGCAGGGGTCCAGCAAGGATTTAGGATATCTCAGAGAGGGAAAGGGTGAATAACAAGATGGGGGGAAAAAGCAAGAGTCTGATTTATACCAACAAAAATAGGAAATTCAGCTAAAAGGCTGACAATCTGTTATCTGCTTATCACTCTGCATAGATATTTCAGTGGTATCGGGCAGTAGAGAGTGTCAAATTCTGTTCATGCTGTTACACCCACACACAGCTCAGCAGGTTAAGACTGGCATGTTCTAGCTTAACTGTGCCTGAGTCAGTCCAAGCACGTACTTTTGTAAGGTACTTTTTTCTTTACAATTTTCTTTTCTTATTTTTATTAGCAAGATCAAAAAGGGCACATACAAGAGAAGACAAAAACACAAACTTTGTAAGATTTTATCAGGTCCAAATTAAACTGTTAGTGTGTTCCCATCAACAGACTATTCAACGGCACTTGAATGTCAAGCTCTTTCCAGGGCTTTACACTCTTACAAGGTGCTGACTTCTCCTGACGGAATTTGCTGCTCAGTGTTTCATACCACAAGAGCAGCATCCACTGTACTAACCCTTATTGCCAAATAACAGTTGTGTTCAGGAGACATTAGAAGAACACAGTATGGCTTTTCACATGACAAATACCACTGATGGAATGCTAGCCTGCATTTCAAACATAACAATACAGCTCTGTTACCATGGCATAGTTATATGCTGCGTCAAATAGCAGCCTCCTGTTTATGTCCACATTCAGGTGAGTAGCCACCAAGTTCAAAAAGGAGGCCATGTTCAGAAGCAAAAAATAAAGGTGTTAATTCTTCAGGTCCGAAGTGTACCTGTAAATGGGAAGTGGGAAGAGAGAGTGAGACGGAGGAGGTACAAACTCTTTACATCCACACTGGAATTTAAAAGCCCTGGCTCCTTTTTTACCCAATGGTTTTCATCAAGGAAAAAAAATTATGCAAGTTCCATATCTCTTTGACTTTATTCCAGAAGTTTTGAAATCCAAGCAAATAGGAGAAAATAAAATCACATCTGAGGCTTTCTTGAACACAGAAAAAATTAATCTCTTTCTTTTTCATACTGTAAATTCAGTTGCACCTGGTGAATGATAAAGAATTAAAACCTTTGTTTTATTTCAGTTTGCTGGTTGTACCTACTCTTCTTTCTACAACAAATACAGAAATGGATGCATCTGGGATAAGAAAAGGATATGTTACACATTCCCATTACAGGGAGACACAATATATAGTTTATTTGACAAACTACACTGCATTAAAAGGGGAAATGTCTGCTGCAAGGCCAGGGATAGGCTCAGGCTGCTGATTTATGCCTTTGAGGTACACTGATGACAACAGGAGTTTGCAGGAACCTCTATTAGAGGGAAAGTAGTTCAAATAAAAGAGCACCACCTGAACCTTTCTCAGACAAAATGTGTCTGGACCTGCCCTGGCTGATGAGCAATCACATGAATTTCAAGGATGTTTCAGTTGAAGTAAAACTGAAAAATCCTTATTTTCCTAAATATCTTCTTAATCTCTCCATAATTTCAATTGAGGAGCTCAATGCTAATCTACCAATGCTAGTAAATATTTCTCATACACACTCCCTGTTACAGAGAATTAATTTTACAACAGAAAATGTTCTGTTTCATGCAGAAGTAGTTCTGCAGATTTTACAAGTTTCTTGCCTAAAGAACAAATAAATTTTCCCTTAGACTAGCATAACTGAAAGAAGTATTTTTAAGGGTTAATTTTAACTAGTGAGTCAAATTTCCCTACACTGCCTTTATAGCTAATGGATAGAAAACTACTTCCCTAGAGAGTTAATTCAGCAGTTTCCTGGCCACAGAGAGCCTGTCTCTCTTTGTGGTACCTGGAGGGAATCTGAAGGGACTGGACAATATTAATCTTTCAGAGTGGTCTTCTCCATGCAACACCTGAGAGGGTTTGTGGTTGTTTGAGGTTATGGGAATGACAAAAATACAATTAAATTTTCTCAAATACATACTTTATGTAATAAAATAATGGGATATTAACTACTTATGAAAACAAAGCAAAACGAGCCTATTTTCAGAGGGTTGAGTACTTTTGAATTTATGAAACAATCTAAACACAAACCAAGTAGAGTTTGTGGTACAACTTTTTCAGGATTTCAAAATAATTTTGTGTTAATTGATACCAGCTGCTGTATGAAAGGAACAATCCCATGTACCAGAAGAATTTGATATATGGATAGGAAAAGAACAATAACGCCTAAAATGTTTTCAAAACAGCATGTTGAAATTTTTTTTCTTGAAGTTCTGGAACGAAAAATAGGAAGTGTAAAACCTGAGAAAAATAAAACATCCAGACACAGAGAAGATCCAGAAGACCAGCCAGCATCTTATCCTGAGCAGCAAAATGACATTCCGGTAATGTTTGAATTTTCTGAAGTAAAAGAAAATCACATGAAACCTTTTGGACAGTGATTAGGCAACCAATCTAACCAAGAACAAACAGAGCTCCACAGAGGGGTTTTGTGTTGGTCTCTGATTCACCAGTAATGAATCAAGCCTTTTTTACACAGCTTATTTTCCAGTGTTGACGTCTGTCTCTTTCCCTCTGCTCTGTTTCAGGGAAATACAAAGAAGAGGTGTAACACCCCCTTCCTAAACACAGGGAACTATCTTCCAGCATCAGTGCCACCCTCTGCTTTCCACCAGATGAAGAGGAATCACCTCTTACAGACCTGACAAATTCAGAGGACAATCTCTTTCCCAAATCCCTAGTGCTCTATTTACATGGGAAGTAACAGGGTACCCACGAGAGACGATGGTGCCAGCTATTCTCTAAAGAGTTGTTCAGATGCTAAAACACCACTGCAGAGCATTGTGTGGCTGACATACACTTGACTTTCTGGACAGTGAATTCACAGTTTGTGAACAGATTGATCAGTTTCTGTTTGTTAATATACCTAATCCATGCATGTTCCCAGTTTCTATGCTTCAGTACCCCGGTGTACAGGAAAACAGAATTACTTTGCATGAATGCTCTAATCTCCAGATGCAAAGTGTAACAGGACCACAGAAATTCTACCTCATTGCAGGCATCAGTTACTGGACCAGAAGTTTATTTCACCTGAAGTGAATTCAAAATGTGATCTCTAAAAGCTTGATCTTTGCTTGAACAGAATTAAAATCAAGCGGTAACTTGTTTCCACACATTTAAAATAACAAGCATATTAAGCTAATTCTTGTTTAAGAATGTCTTCTGGGATCAAATTTAAATTACCCTTTTTTAATAATGACAGGGATCTATTTACAGGCAAACATCAGTAAGAGGAAGAAGCATTTCAACATGTTTAAAAACCTATTCAAGAAGTTTTCACAGAGAAGCGCAAGGAACCATAAACAAGAGGGGCTGTAGCTGGATGCCATTATAGGATCTGAAAAGATTATTCCTTAGAAAACATGACCATAATACGATTATTTTTCTATGGATTGGATACAGTGTTTGGCACTGTATCTTTTCCAAAGATGTAGTTAACTTTCTTGAATTTTATAATAATGACGTATGACACAATGTCCTCTGGGATTAATCACAAGTATTTTTAAAAGATGAGGCTTCGTTATATCTTTGTTCTTTATATCTTGGCTTTTGTTAGTGCATTTTAATTAGGATCTGGTATCTGCAATAAACAGTAAACATAAAGAGCTTTGCAAAAATGTATTAGACTGTTTGTTTTCACACTCTAATGCATATTTGCACAATTTTACCATGAAAAAAGGAAAACATGCTAAGCTCTTGGGCTCTATCCCAAATGTCCTGGAATAGAATCTGGAAATTACTAAGAATGAAACCAAACCACATCATATTTCAGTAATTAACCTAAGAAAAGAGGGCACACTGTCTATGTGAAAGATAGTTTTGCGGGAGGTATTTGTGAAGAAAAGAAGCTTCTAGAAGAGACATGCAAGCAACTATTTAGAATTTGATTTAATTTTCTTTGACCAGGTAAAAAACTTGATAAATGTACTGAGGTTATAAACTTTTTTTTTCTTTCACAACAGTGGAGAAAATATTTATCATTTATTTCTCATTGCGGAAACAAAATGTGTCTAAAAGAAATTGAGAATAAAAATACAGCCTGAAATTCAGTACAATACCATTTATTTTACTAGTTACACAGATGTCAAAAATACAAAGGAACAACTTTGGGAATGTGCAGAATAAGTGAATTTATAGTGGATGGGAAAAACAGATGCTGACAACAAACAGCCTTGGATGCAGGGGACTGGATAAACAGACTTCATTATAATCACATGTATACTGATTGGAAAAAGTTCTGGGGATTAATATTGCTTTTGTAATGCACTATAACAACATATTAAAAAAAACAAACACTCAGAACTGAAAATGCCATTTGTCAAAGACAGATGTACTTTCATTTCAAAGTATTCCTACCAAACTCTATCAGAAAACTTGAAAGGTTTAAAATGTGGCTCTTGTGAACAATTGGTATTGATATGACACCTTGATAGTATTTGAACGTGACACAAAAGTCATAAAAGTATATAAGCAATTGTAAGGTGTAAAGTGATTTTTTCCCACCAAAGCTAGGCTTTAATGTGTTTCCAAATAAAACACAAGATTAAGTAATTTATTTTGTCATATGATTTATTTATGGGCTGAAACACTGTAAACAACAGATAAAAGATACAGACTCAGATGTCAAAGTAAAAGATGAAAATCATTACATTTTATTAGCAGAAGATATATAAAAATGCCAAAATGAACTGTAAAGAGAGGGAAAGTGTTATGCTCAGAGGTCCTTCAGCAGAGCTGCATTTGTTTTTCCCACCTCCCCTAAAGGGGAATAATAGCTCAGAATTTAATTAAAAATCTATTTTTTAAGATTAAAGTAATGAAAAAGTTAAAAGACTGGATCACAAAGAAGAGTAACTGTAAGGATCTCAGGGAATATGAACTGATGAACTCCCTTATATTTTATTTTCTCTCAACTATTTGTGGGAGGATCACTAGCATTGCATAGGAATTGTTAGTCCTGGATAAAAGCAAGGATTTTATAAACCAATAAATTTTTCATAAGTTTTACATAAATTTTAGTAGCAATAGTTTAATTCCAGTCAAATTATTTCAATCAGATGAGTTGCTGCTGAATGCAACATTATACATTATATTAACTGGGGCATTTAGAAAGCTGGTTCCTAACCGTGCTGTAATGCTTGGGGCATTGTTTGCCATACATTTTTTCTTAACATGTAAAATAAAAATAAAATAGAAGAGATAATGAGAATGAAACTGAAAAAGAACTTCAGAAACTTCTAATCACTGAGAGAACTGGAAAACCAAAACTGACTATTTAGATGTTTGTAAGATTTTTTAGCATATTGATATGCCTAGAATTTTCTTGGTCCTCATAGAAATAAGTCGAAACTGTTACAAAGTGATTTCTGATCCTCCAACTTCATGTGTCCTTTTTTTCAGGCCACATAGTCCAAGAAAAGTCTGGAAGAAATAATCACGTGGCATTTGATCCGACAATTTCTGAACCCAGACTTGGGAAAGTCAAAGTGATACATCCTTGCAAGTACAATGGCATCACATATGACATCTCAGAGAAGCTCAGGATGGGGAAGAATTTCTCAGATCATTCACAACCACTGAAGGCCTGTAGGTCAAGACTAATGTCTTCTTCATCCAGGTATGTGGCAGCATATCATGAGACTAAGCATAAAGTGGCTTTATGTAAACCAGACACATAATCTAGTCACATTTAAGCTAAAGGTTTTCAGGGCAGCTTCATCTGGACCATGTTCTGCAAGTACAATTCAAAGATGACAAAAGTTTGGGAAACCATTTTGGAGGTTTGAAACCAATACTGGAGGCATTTATGAAAGAAGCACTAACACATTTCTTTCTTGCAAAATGCTGTTGATTGCAAACAGCCACTGCTCCTTGTCCATCCACACTACTTGGCCAGGCTGAAAGAGGTGAGGGATAAGGTCATGAGAAAAGAATCGGTATTAATCTCCAAAGAATAGTTTCATTTCAGGGGGTGCATTCCAATATTTACAGGTCAATGCTGTTTGACTCCAACCAGAACTATATACTCTTTATTAAAATTTTGATAATACTCACACATTAACCTTCCCCTGCTTCCCATTTTGTTTCTGTCAAAATCATGGAATGGCACCCAAAAGTCTGTACATAGAGCTTTCCAGTGCCAAATAAACCAAGCATATCTTTTTAGGCTGTATGGTTTATAATTTTCTTGATCCCGACTTCAATGGAAATGCTGTGTGTGGAAGGATGACAAGATTGGGCCCTGAGGCAAGAGCTCTGTAGAATAATGTGTAGGAATGTTATTGTTGGAATTTAAGAAACAACATCTCTTAATTGGGCCAAACCCAGGCCATCTTCCTCATGCCAGTAATCACTGAAACTACTCATATGAGTAAAGAAAAAAGCTAAAAATTATTACGGTTTACTTGAAAAGAGTCTATCTTTTGGGGGGTCTTTCTCTGTTGTCTACATACAGTTGTACTAATGCTGTCTAGTTGGCAGTGGGATGTGGTTTTCTAGCTCATTAATCCCATGACACAGATAAATGCTGATTGGATTGGATTGGATTGGATTGGTCTGATCCTTACTTTCTAGTGAATATTTTGCCATGTATGAAAATAGGCAGAAACTTTGCTACCTATGTTCCAGCAAGGTTAAGAAAACATGTGGTTCCAAACTGCCAAACATGGCCACTTGTAACACTTGCTATCTGATGCCTAGCACACCTCACACATTGCTTATTTTCATGAGTAGTAAAGTCATCATTCATAAAATTCAAATTTATGTACCTACTCAATGAATTTCAACTTTGCCCTTTAAATACTGCAGCTCATAGGTCAACTTGACCATTCTCAAAGAAATGTTTTTACCAGACTATTTGAAGACCTTATTAAAGTTCATAGTAATTGAAGGTGATTTTATGCAATTAAGCCACATGTTTTGGATGCACAAGGAACACTCTGTTACCAGTCCTTGTACATGGAGTACTTTTTATTGATAACTTTATAAGCAAGCTTAATGGAGTGAGATGGGGAAGAAGACAGAAAGATAAAAATAACAATGAGAACAAAAGCTGTAATAAATTCTAAAACTTTATTGCTTGATATACCCTGAGAAGCTTGGAAGTACAAGTTTTTCCCTATGAATTTTGTCCTCTGTTTGCCAAACATTTTAATTTGTTGTTTTTCTAGCACAGAAGAAGCCAGCATGGTTTTGCCTTTTCCTTCCATTTCTGTTGGTGTGTTAAATTCATACTATTATATTTGCAAAGGTGTCAGCAGCAATGTGCACAGCTCTGGAAACACAGTTGCATACTAGAAAATTGCCATGTAGTCCACCTATTGCTTTTCCTTTGTATGAAAGGCATGTTGCTTGTTAATTACACACCACAGTGCATGGAACAGAGGGAAGCTGGGCAGACAGCGAACATGCTGAGCCATATCATCCCCCATTGAGTAAATAGGAGGAGAATGAAAAACTGCACCAAAAACCTCTTCTAAAATAGAGCAGCACAAACTCCACCCAATATACCCATCAGCCCTAAGTGAGTTTGTTCTGTGAACAGAGATCACTTGGTGTGGCAGTGAGTGAGGAAGCTCTAGTCTTGGACGGGCAGCCTTTACCTCCACACAGTAAAAGCGATGGCACATATGTTTTGTGGACACCCAATCTGCAGCCATTTGCTTATGACCACATTTTGTGAAGGGACAAATTGCACACACCAGACTTGCTGTTTTATTGAGCTGCATCTCAGAATGGAGGAAAACTTTCACTAACAACTCAGTAAGTCAAAACAGGCAGATTGTGGCTCAGCTCTGAACACCCCTCAGTTAGCCCCTGAGACCACTTGACTGCAAGACAGCAAATGGATCTACAGTAAGGGGTTTCTTATGCTTAGCAAATGAGGCAGGAGATACTATTCAAACATGGTGAACACACACAGCTGAAAAAAAGCCATAATGGTTAAATGGGTAAAGAGCTGCTGCCTGGAGAGGAAAAGCTCATGAGCTGCTGGCTAAACGTTGACTGGTAGCTTTCAGCGGAGGAGACCCACACCAGCAAATTAGTTTCCCCACTCTCCACTCACCAAACTCTAGGCACTCCAGTGGATGATATGATTTTTTAGGTCACTCTACTTCTCATGGAGCTCAATTTCAAGTTTTAAACAAACTGCAGAGGAAAACATTTCAAGCATAAAAAAAGCAAAAAGCAGACTTGCTGCACAAGCTACCAACCATGAGAAGATTTTTTTAATATGACCATCGGAGACAATAGCTAAGAAAAAGAAAGCATATACATAAGAGACATATTACTGATTATGAGAACTATAAATCACAAGACACAGTGCACCAACACTTAACAGCTGAAGACAGAGTATGGAATAGCACCTAGCCACAGAGAGACAAGCTCGAATAAATGTACTTCTTAAGTATGGAACAAACCACCCTAGATACGCTGTTTTACTATTTTTTACACATATTATTAATTTGCATTGATTCTAGAAAAAAGTGAAAGCTGAAGGATCATGGCTTTCAAATTTTCCAAGAGGCTGTACCTAGCTTTCCTCAGAGGGCCCAAACCAGATTCCCCCAAAGTCAAAATGCTTTCCATTTCTTTATTGTGACTTTGCCCAAAACAAACAAGCATATAGAAACCTGTACATATCACCACTCAACCGACACAAGCACCTGATAGTGATTTTGCAGCATTTTTCTTTATCTTGTTTTTTTATCTTCCCTCTTATTTTCACTCCAACATAAAGTGTTCCCATTCCACAAGCAGAGCTCTTAGGAAGCACATAATAATACAGCTGAATAATACAACTGCAGAAGCTGATAGCAGTATATTAATTTGTTCAGAGTTTAGTTTCCTTTAACTCGTGACAATTTTCTAAATTCCTATATGCAATATAGTCTGCATAAAACTCCAGAGGAAGGAGCCTTAAATACTGCACCAAGCACAAAAGTACTAGAAGCCTTACCACATCACAAAGCAAACCCACACAGCTCTATACCACTACAGCAAACACACCCATAAAGACTCTTCTCCTTCTCTGTCAATGATGGCTATTGGAAAGCAGAGGATGACATATTTATCCCCAAATTTTTAAAACAATATCCAAGAACCAGGCAGCTCTCTACAGAAAAGTACCTGCATCATATTGTTATAACTGCTATCCTCCAGGCACAATGGCACTGTTGACAGGCAGTAAATACCAGAAAACAACCAATCAACCAACCAGCTAACCAACCAACCAACCAAGCAAAACTCCACAAAAGCAAAATAAACAAAAACTCTTAAAAAACAAATCCAAAAGACAAGAGAGCTTGAAACAGATTGGGAAAGCTTCCTTTTCAGTTGTTCTGAGAAACACCAGTTCAATGAAACCAATGACAATGAAAAAAGTGGGGTTTTTCTTCAAATTAACATTTAAGGTAAGTAATTTTGTCAGCCTGATAGCCTTTTAACTGACATTTATTTTTCCACCAGATTACACAGGATAGGCTGATTAAAACAAACACTTTGTTTACCTTTAAATGTGAAAGTTACATCAGAATGACCAAGTCCTATATTACAAAGCAGCCTTTTAAATGAATGATGCTTTTCTCCTAGAGCGGCTATATTTTATTGTACACAGCTTATTTGTCCATTTTCATCTCACTCTCCTTTGATATTTGTAATAATATTGATACTTACTATAAACCTAATTCTGCCATCAAAAGAGTAAGAGAACAAAGTTACTATACTAATAATTCAAACAGCAAAAATGAAATTACAAAATACAATGTAGTTTACATTTCACGTTCACTAAAGTTCACAGAGGTGTCTTATATGAAGAGAAAAGCATCTTACTCATTTACAACTGATTATAAGTACACTCATTGCACAAATCTATTTCATAAAACAATGGGGTGGGTTCTCATCTCATCTGTTTAAAACATATACAAATGGATAAGCACAACATTTCTTTTAAAAGCAGAGTAAATTCCAGTTATAATGACCTTCATTTGGAGATACAGTGAAGAACAGTGACTATGCAAGGAGCTTGCTGTCATCATGAGACCTAAGCTGTATGGCTAGAGTGTGCATTCAGAAATTCTGAAGGAGTTCTTCTACTTGCATTTCAATATTTTAAAAAAGTGACAGAATATTCCCATCAGTTTGTTTTACACACATGTAATAGTAAATCAGCAAGAAAAAATAATTAAGTTAATCTGAAAGTTGCTGAATAGAAGGTCGGTATTTTGTAGTTAAAAATATAAATAAAATAAATGATTTTAAGACTCAAATTTATAAACATGAAGATAAGCAGCTTTATTTTCTGAACCTGTGAGTAGCTCTACTGACCCCAGTGAATTATGTTCAGACTCATTTTCTCTGGAAAAGCAGTCTTGCATGGGACATGGCACTTTTTTTCAGGCAAAGAAAACCTGTTTGGGAGGAAATTGAGAATTAAAGTGCATGGATTCCTTTTATCTGATCATATACCAGTGAAATAATAGAGATAATTCAAATAGAAGAGAATAAAAGTGGTTTGCATTGGAGATTCAATACTCTATTACTTAAGGATAAAGAATTTCTAATAGCCATTAAAAGGAAAATCAAGGAATATATAAATTTTAATTTGGTCTCTGCTTCATATCATAGTGTACTGAATGCTTTCAAAGTGACTTTTAGAAGCTCGATTTTAGGTGTATGTCATGAAATTAGGAAATGCCAAAGGCAAGAATAATTGGAGCTATTAGCAAAGATAACAATAAAAAATTAGAACATCAAAAATCCCATAGTAAAAAGCTTATGTAGAATTGCTACAGATTAAGGCACTATTGAATAATATTGCTGTTAAAGAAGCCAATTATTTTTATAGACCAAATAAATTTTTCTAAGATAATTCATAGAAAACCGGTAAATGGTTAACTGCCTTAATAAAAGGGGAAGAGAAATCTCAACATAACAGCAATTTATACAAAACAAGGGGTGATAATGAACAAGAAGAATTAGGTACATGATATCTCCAGGGCACATTATGAGACTACATAAATCTGAAACTTCTGAAGATGATATCCAAAATTAGGGACTGAAAATGAAGAAATTGAATGTCATCTATCTTTCATCTATCTATCTTAACACCGGAAAAAAGAGGTTGGCTATGGTCCAAAAGACACTGGGAACAGTTAGACCTCAGTGATACTAGGCAAAGATGGCTGTCCATCAGATTTTTTTAATGCTGTATTTGAAGTACTTGGGGTCTACAAGCCACAGATCTTCTAATTTTCTTTTGAATTAAGCTAAATAGCCCCCATCACACTACTGAAATAATTCCTATTTTGAAACAGAAGGCAAGGTCTTTGTGACTGTTCAGCTGTAAGCCTTTTTTTCTCATTTGTGACAATGAAAAATGTTTAGTCAGCAGAAAAAGAAAGGTACTGAGAAAATACTCATGAAGATCAGATGGGTTCAATAAAAAAAGGCTCCTACCACAGAATAATAATAGGGTTTTAACATCATTGCTATTTCTGCCCAAAATATTTTCTTCTCCCTTAACTGGCAGCTACAGTAGCTACTGAAAGACTCTATGAGCAGCAAAATTGGCAAGCGTGTATAGATTTATTTGAAACAGTCTCTCAAAAAGGCAGCTCTTGAGACTAAAAGCCCACATAGAATTAAATCTTCAAACTAAACCTTTGTTTCAAAGAAACATTCATCAGATGGGATAGCCTCCTCAGAACTCTCACAAAGAATTTGTCCTTATGAGTAAAACAACCTCTGCTGAATTTAGTAGCCAATCCTACACTGATGTCAGTAAGTGAAGATTCAATTTTATTCATGTCTTCTTTGCCCGATACAACATGCAAAGATGGGTTGGTCCAATGAAGACTAACTGCATTTGGTTATTTTCATATAGTTCTGACTGTCTGTTTTTTAGAAAGAACAGACATGGTGACTAAGTTTTTTGTTCACTTAGCATTTGCTGTTCAGAAACAGTGACATTGCAGGAATATTGATGTTCAGGTGCCTTCCTTTTAACTCGCCTACCTCTCACTCATGCTACTTGAAGAAATCTTGTTTCATCCAGCAGAAAGACTTATGATGAGAACAGGACATTTGATCTCTGCATGACTCTTGTTCTCATACACAACTCTCTCCAGCTGACCCATGTTCTTCTGCTTAGGATGAAATTGATAGGCAAGGAGAATCAAGCACACTGTATGAAGTTTAAAACCTTTGAGTTCTTTTTCTTATTTCTATTTTCCTTGAAAAAACCTTGTGCCAGGGGAATTCAAAAGCAATAGTGTTCAAAATTAGGATAAGAACATTGTCTGGAGACGTGTTGTAACTAAAAGGGCGATATTTACAGTTGTTTAGCTAAAAAAAAAGTCCTTTGTGTGGTCTTTGAACTATTTGACATTGGTTACTAAAGTTACAGATTGATACTCATATTTTTTGCAAGAGAAAGTGAATGTCTTTTCTGAGGTTTTTTGGTTGTTTTGTTTTTTGGGTTTTTTTGTGCAGACTTGGTAAAGATAGGGAAAGGGATTACAGAAGGTCATAGATGACATTACCAGTTCTTTATGCAGGTATCAGTCCCTCCTGAAGAAAACTTGTCCTTCGATGGGAGAATGGCTTTTGGTTTCCAATTCCTGTGGCAGGGATAGTTGCATCTCATTGGACTGTTGGTGCAATAGTAGATAACCTCAAGATTTATGATAATTTAGCACCATAGGGACTCTACTAACTGCTGGTAAGACTGCAGTTGGAATTATTGGATTTCAGTAACAGTTGCAGACTTGGCCTTTAATCTAATTTCCAGTGTGCTGTTTTACTTCTGCCTTATCCAGTATGGTGTCAGCAACGCAGGATCAGGCCCTTCAAATTTGTTTACTGACTGCTAATAAAACTCAATGCAGAAATCATGGTTTTGAAGCCAGTGCTTAACTAAGGACACAAGATGATTTTTCCTACTGAGAGACATTTTAAAAATGTTTCATAGTGTGACTTCTTGTGATCTCAAGAAAATTTTCATTTTAAATGGTTTCAATGAACAAGCACATTCAGAAAGGAATAGCAAAGCAAAAAATAGAGTTGTGTTCTTTATGCTTTAAAAAAAAAATTAAACATATTATTTTACTTTTTTTAAAGAAAATCACATGTGTATGTGCTCAAGGGATATGTTTCATTTACCTGGGCATCTTTTTATAGTACAAATTTATGACCCATAAAATTTGGAAGATTTGTGATGATGGGAAAGCGACTGACAATGCTACATGAATCAAGAGACTAGCTACCTGAAGGCTGAGAAAAGAAAGTGTTTTTTTCACCAAGACTATATGCACCAATATTCTTCATGCAAGAATTACGTCATACTGAAGTACGAGGAATCTACACGACACCGGAATTTTGAACAGAGAGAAGGGAAGGAAAAGAATTAAAGGAAAGACAAAGCACACTATTGGAAAGAGAAGTTGCCTTTCATTTACCTAGCTGATTTTGATCTTAGAGAACAAAATGGTAATTGAAAGCCATTTTCCTTTTCCCAATCCCTGATGAGACTAAATAAAAAATTGGAGGACTGGTTTAGGTTTGTTCTCAGCAATATTGATCAAAACCATAGCTCAAAGAACTCTTGAGACAAAATATACCATTGCTAAAGTTTCAGCATTCTCCTTGCTCAGAGATGGTCCTAGTGACCAAGTGTTCTCATGTCTGAAATTGCAGAGAACCCCTAGCAAATTCATAGATTTTCCTAAAATTTTGAAGATTAACAGCTATCTGTCTTTCCTTTTCTGTTCTTCACTGAAGATTTTTGCAAGTCCTCAGACCCTTATCCTTGTAAATAGTGAAAAAAAGAAACAACAAAAAATTAATTTGGTTTAAAATTCTAGATCTTGAAGAGGCTTATTTATATCAGATTTGGGGAAAGACACTAGTATTTTAATTCACTACTTCAAAATTGTTACAATTTAGAGCTGAGGCAAAAAGGAGTACAACCAGGTTTATACTCTCCAGTTTATTCTTTCTTTGTGTCCTGCCCCCCACATGTGTACATAAGCATTGTTACAATTTTCTGTGTGGTCTCACTCCTACAGGAACTTAACCATCACTTATACCCCTACTTAAGACCAACAGGAAATATAAAAAGCTGTCCAAAAAGAGTAGAGGTATAAAGGTAAATAATGGTAATTGTCTTCAGTTGCCATCATACTGGCAAGGTGAATTTTTTAAACTGTCTTCTCTGGCTTGCCTAAATGCTTACAAATATTTGCTCCGAGAGGAACAGGGCCAGTTGCCTTGGTTCACTCTGAGGGAAAAGAAGAATTACAGAGAGGACAGAAATAAGACAATCTTCCCCTGGCAGCACTGTATAAAGTGTTCTAGAGGAAACAGTTGCTTCATCCCTTCCCAATCTCTCACCGGTTATTACACTGAAATGCACCCCAGACAATCACTATCATAATGAGGTTAACGGATATGATAAATTCAGCAGACGCGTTCTTTGTTTTTGATTGACTTTGTGGCTGTGAACTCCTAAATTCATCCCTCCCACACTTTATGACTGACAAATATTTTTTAGGGCTAATCTGAATATTCATTGACATATTTAAAGCTTTAGTGAAATCCTTGAATAAAAATTGTGGCAATAAAAAGTAATATTATTTTGAAAACACCTGAGAGAGGGAGTTCCTTCTTTTTCTAGGACACCCCTCTGGTGAAGAAGCATGCTGCTACGTCAGATCACAAGAGAAGAGGAGAATGTGCTCGAGCACAGAGGATCCTGTGTAAATTTTGCAGAGCCAGAGGGCAATTACTCTACTGTTGTTTGGCCCACACAAACACTGTATCAGGAAAAATCCCAAAATTTAAACCACATTTTCAGTGCTATAAGATGGTAAAAAAAGTGGCATAAACAGTACTATTCAGTGTATGATATTTCACTCATTTCATATTGTCAGTGTCCCTTTTAAGAGCCATAAAAATCTTAACAGTTGTGCTGCTGTAGGGCTTACACTTAATTGTTGCAAAAAACAAGTGGGAGTCAGTGTAATGAAAGAGGTGCTCCTGCCCTCAACCTCCTTCAGGCACTAAATTAGAGTTCTCCAAAATAGGGCATGGATCAGTACTACCTTTTCTACTTACCAGGGGACCAATCATTTTCAGCATAAACAAAAGTCAATGTGCATTTTTTCACCTGTCCATGGGGATATTATTTTATTAAATAAATTCCGGAATTATAAAGATCAAAGTGAAAATGAACACTGCCTTTTACTTTTTTTTTTTCCTGTAACTTTTTTTCTGTAACTTTTCCTAACTTTTACCTATACTCTACCTGCACACAAGCAACAGTTTCACAGCCCATTCTTCTGATGAGTGCAAGATGAGGGAGCCCTGTGCATCAAGAACTGAACAGCTGGGAACACTCTTAATTATGGTCTAGGCTAGTGAAATGACAGTATAAAATAATCATTGGCACAGCACATTAGTGTTTAAGAACAACAGCTTTAAGGTTTGGGGTTATTTAAAAAAAAACAAAAAAATAATATAAAGTTATACGTGGGAAGGGACTGCAGAAAAAAGCTAGCTGCAGAGAACGAAAAATTACTGAAGCACGTGGTCAGCAGAACAAGAATAAAAAAGCTGACTGAGGTAAAGTTACTCAAACTTTCAATTTACTGCTCTTCTCTGTTTTTGGAGATCAGTTAGGCACTCTACTGACTCTCAGCCACCCATCCAGCCTTCAGTATAGTTTTCTTTCTCCCCCATCTTCTTGTTTTGTTTCTTTCCCCAATTCACTATGTTCAGACCCTTCTCTTTACCAAGGGTCAGCAGCTACAAAGGAGACCTGTCCCACTGCAGAGGAAGGCTGTGCTCAGAGGGGGCTGTGGAGCTCTGCAGGGAATGGGGGCAGCAGGAGAAGTCAGCCAGAATCACATGGTCCCTGTCACACTCAAACTGCTTTGCAGTATTTTCAAATAAATGGGTAAAGGAGACAATTCTTAAAAATGGAGCTTTGAGTGATCATCACTGGTTACCAAGCACTGAGCATGTATAACTTATAAGGAGTAAAGGTTCTTTTAATCATAGGCAATTTTTTATTTCATGGAAGCACGGCTGTGACAACCTCATGCACATGTATCCAACCAGGGCTGGAAAGCAGTCAGGTTGCAGGCACTTTAATCAGTGTAAAATAAAATCGTATTAGCCTCATAGCAAGTTTCAAGTTTTAAATATCAAAATTGAATTGCACAACTTGAATACAAAAAGACTAACCTTTTTCAACAATATTTTTATTTAAAGAATTGTCACTTTCAGCAGAGGAACAGATTTTGCTTAAATAAAAAAAAAAATCAAACAAAATTTTTCCCAAACTTATCATTTCTAAGTAAAGATAGGACCATCTGCCCACTTACACCAGCTGGGTGTCTGGCCATGAATGTCTGATATTTCATGCCAAATTGAGTAGTTATCAATGGTTTATTATTTATTTATTTACCTACTTGCTAACAAAATTCTATCTACACTCGGTTAATTTGCATAGCTGCATTTCCATGTTTTCTCCCTCATTTAATTTTTAATGCACCTGAAGAATATGGTTGCTGTGCTGACCCCCCATCCAAAGTTTAATGAAGTTTCACCACTTCCAGCGGAACTCTAAACAAATGCTACCCTGGGCATCAGACAGTAGTTTTCAAAAGAACACAAATGTTCATTTATCAAAATAATAATATCAACCGCTATTTGAGTGCTTTATTTATATATCATATGTAAGTGGCTAATCAGAAGTAATAGCTTATTGTTAAATACAAATGGTTTCTTATTTACATAAATAAGGCTTGTCTTACTTCTTTTGCCAGCTTTGGGTTCCCTGCTAGCCATCACAGACTGTATTGGCAGCCACAGTACCTTCATGGGTCTTGCCAACTTAAGTGGAAATAAATCTGATCTTTATTTTTAAATTGCAATTTAATACTGCCGAAATACACAAGACTGATTTGAAAATTTGGGCTTTTATTCTGATTTTTTCTCAGACCAGCGTTTCCCACACATCTTGGAATTTCATGGCATAGTTCCACTGCCATGTTCACAGACTGGTACTTCATCTCATTGCTGCCGTTTCTCAGCACATTGGTGGTACACAGTCACTGGAATTGTAAAAATTAAAGATTTCATCCCTTGCCAATTCAAAATTGTTATTTATTTAGACTGGGGTCTACTTTAATTTTGACTCATTTGGGGACTTTATTCAATACACCAAGGGTTTGCTTAGACAGGGACACTCAGGAAAGTTAATCCAAAGTAATTAAAACAGTGAATTTAAAGTGGATTAGTTAAACCACATTAAACCCCAGTGTGGACTGGGGTTTAATGTGGTTTAACTAATCCACTTTAAATTCATACCTTTAGTTAATTTGGATTAATTTTCCTGAGTGCCTCTGTTTAGACAAGCCCTAAAGCCCCAATCCTGTAAACAATTTATGCACACAAGTATTTGTATGTGATGCACTTAATTAGCCTCGATTCAGGAAAGCACTTAAGCTCTACTGAAATCAATGGAACTTAAGTGTCAATGGATGGTTTTGCCTGAATTGGGACCAAAGGCACCATGTGCAAAGTATAGCCCAGGTCACCCATATTCACAGGCATCATGGCTTATTTTCAGATGTTCTTAGAAGGAACTTTTTCCAATATCAAATTTATTTTCTTTTTGCCCCTCTCCATTAAATCTGTGTACAGCCTTGCTCTGCTCTAACCCGTTTCTCCATCTCTCTGTGCACTGGTCCAACAGCTACATGGTACATCAGATTATGCTGATACGACTCCGTGCCAGTGTACTGTGTGTTTCAAGATCAGGTTGGTTTCTTTACATGTTTCAGAGGAAGTCTCATATGTGGCAAATTTTAATTAAGCTAGTCTGGAGTACATGATTCCTTTCATTCTTTACAACAGCAGTTCATCAGTCTTTATTCCTCTTGCTCACTCCACTTTCCTTGATCCCTTTAAATTTTTTCAGAACACATTAAGTTGTGCCTCTTTTTCAAACTCACACGATGCATTTCATCATGTTTAACGTAACTGCCATGATGTCAAGCAACACATTTTACTAAGAAAGCATGAGATGCTTGGTTCTCTATTGGAAGAAGACACAGTATTTTGTGTTAGGTACTTTGGAAGTGTACTTAATAGCAGGAGAATTATACTGAATCCTGTCACTTGACATATATGTTCACAAAGAGCTTACCTAAACTCCACTAAACCCAAGGATTTTAAAATTATTTAAGACCCATTTAAGTTACAGTGTAAATGTCTATGGCCAAATCATATTATAATTCAGAAGCAAAATGAGTTTACTTTTTTGCACAACAAGGCTTAGGTGAAGTATGAAAAGGACAGAAAAAAACTTGTAATTAATTACTTTCCTTATGATTGGTAAGTATTTTTAAATAATGTACAAAAGCAGAACTTGAGAGTGATTAAGTGAATAGTTACAATGGAAACTGCAAGCTGACAATGGTGTCAAAGAGATCCTACTGGATGAAAATTCATCAAGTTTAAAATCAGTATAACTTTATTCTTAATGGCTGTGTATAGCATACATCTCATGATAGGGTCTAGAAATGACAGAAGTATTCCACAAGTAACTCCCAGTTTCCCTATGGGAATTCAGCTGATAAAGGAGTGTAGCCTTATTTGACTCATGGGAGAAGCTGCAGTCATAAAACTTCCTTGAGATTTTCTTAAAATTCCTGAGATTTCAAAATTTCCTGGATTACAGATGAAATATGAAATCCAAACAAGATGCTATAACTATTTGAAATGCAACTAATGTGTGTGTATATATATTTATGTATTTGTATATGCACACAATCATGCATGCATAGGCATTCAATAAAACACTTTGTATATAATTCACATAAATATATATTAAAAACCTGTGGGAATTTTTATATTGTTTGCATGCATAGGATAACTAAGCCAAAAAGTCAAGAAATTTAGCTTTATATTTTATTCAACGGGCAAATCTATACTATACTTTTTCAAACTATAAGAAATCCTGCTAACTAGTTCATATGCACATAATGGCTTTATTCTACAGCTGATAACAAAGCTGGACTATACTCTCCCCTCCCAAGCACTGGAAATTAAAATGCTAGCAAGCAATATAAGCATTTTTTACTACGGATACCACTCATATGTGAGATGTGAAGAACTTGTATAAAACTTAGCCAGATTACAGACCACACTACTTAAATGAAGAATGCTACTAATGTAACATAACTAAATATAAACCAAGATTTTTCATAATTGCTATGCACAGCCAAGTAAAATTTTAAAAAGAGTTATAACCTCAAGAACATTTCAGTCAACACCTAATATAAGAAACATTATTTTCTTCACCTATAGTAAATTTACACACCTTGTGACTCTGCAGTAGGATGCATTGTGAACACAAACTAAGTAGATTGACCTTAACCCTCCATAATTTGAAAATGAAGAAATTAGTAATATTTGGAATTTATTTTTCTCTTTATTGATGCATAAGTAAAAGGAATTAATTTCCTTGCAATGTTTTAATTTTGGGGTGGAACCTCCATTCTTGCTTAAACTGGCATTCTAAGTGTTATGATTAGCCTAACAATTGATTGCCAATGAAACAAAAATAACTACTTTTGGCAGATTCTGCTGCTGTTTTTCCTGCTGGCTTTTGTTCCAGCTTTTATTTTCCATGGGAAAATTTTCATCTTGAGAGTACTGAGAGGGCCAAATATTTTAAGACATCCCCTAAGTGCACACACAATAAGATATCCTATGCTCATATAATTACTCCAGTAGTTATTTAGACAACTCGCAATTGCCTGACTTGAGGACACAGTGGCACAATACGTGCCAAAGGCAGGTGCACACTTCCCTTTTTTTAAACAGTAGCACAAATCTGCAGACTTATAAAGAAATGTTTTGGTACCTTCAATACAAATTTTACCTAGTGAGCCCTGTCTATACACCCAGATCTTCAACACATAATGTGCTAGAATTCTTCACACTGCCATTTCATCTCCCAAGCACATGCTACTTTTGCACATGTTCTTATCTAAAATGCACTGCATTGTAAAAGTAGAAAACAGGCACTTCCACGTATTTATAGTGGACAGGTCACTGTGATATATACAGACTGACTGTAGATGGCTGTATTATTTCTAAATCAAATGCTGTGCCCTGGGTCGAACAAAACTGTAATTTCATGACTGAGCTGTTCAAGGCATTCAAAACATGGTATCACTAGAAAAAAATTTTATGCTTGACTGCTTGGCTTTTTTAATATCAAGATCTGCCCTAAGACAAAATAACTATAAGGAAAGACAAACAAAATCTTTATTGCAAACAGAAAATAAAACTATGTTTGAAATTAATGGATATACAGACATGCAAGGAAATTCTCATGCCTTCATTTGTTTTTTGTCCTGAGTTTTTTAATTTTAAATCTCATGCCTTCATTTGTTTTTTTGTCCTGAGCTTCTTAATTTTAAATCTACCCAAAATTTAACTTTAAATGGCTCTTTCTACTTTAAACAATCTGATGTAGCAAAAAATGTAAATGTATGGCTGTAAAACACTATCATCAGCAGGCCGGAACCTACTTTGGTCTCTCTTTTCTTAATCAAACATCTGGGAATCAAATACATCTGTAGACTGACACGGAGTTAAGATTTCCTCTCTCAGTATCTTTGGCAAAACTACATAGAAAGGCTGATTATCTTGCCCTGAAATCACCCAAAAAGCAAAAAAGCTCCATTCTGGGAATCAAAGGAATTACAAGAAATGTCTTCAGAGATTATATACCATAGATTCATCACGCAATTGTTACTAAACTTTAAAAGTTTCATTCCCGTTTCATTTCTAGGTGTCTCAGATTAATCATCTTTCTTCCTGTAACCTCGAAGCATGTTCTAATACTCAAACATGCCAGTTTTAGGCTCCTTTTTCTAACTCAGGTTCAAATAATATTTCTGCTTCAGATACCATCTATTATGTGGTATGTCTCTAGTTTCCCCATTCTGTCTTGTACTGGAGTCTCCAAAGTAAAGCTTGGATACCTAGTGCAACACCATACATAATGAGAAACTGTAAAATGGTCACAAGGAGCAACCTGGGTCACAAGGTGCTTCACGACACCTTCAAACTCTTGCGTAAATCCCTTGCAGGCTGTTTTTGCAAGAAAAATGCACACTTCAATACTTCGTGCTTCTCTGTTCACATTCCTTCATGACTTTTAATGAAGGACCGATGCCACGATACCGGCAGGTTTACCGGATTTCCCAAAATTTAAGTGATCTTTTTGACTGATCCCAACGGCGTGCCAGGGATCCAAGTGTGCCTTGGGAACGGACACGTCTGTCCCAGCGAGCTGCTACGGGGCTGTAGGGTCGTGCTCAGCGACCCCACGGCCGGGGCTGACAAGCGGGCAGCACCCACCTCCGGCCGCCTACAGCTCCAGCCGGCCACTCGATTCTTTCCCCAGGACGCTTCCCAGGCGGTCTGAACCGGGCCAGCCGCTTCCAGAGAGCGATGTTACGGACTCACTAGAAATTACCTTCATTTTAAGCCACTTCCCCCCACCCCTCACCACGCGTTGCGTGACTGGTAACTACACTCTACGCACGCTTTATATAAATATAAGCAGATCGGGCTTTCTCAAGAGGCCGAAAGGCCCCGAAGACACGCAACCCCTCCCGCTCTCAAACAACCCTTGCTGCTGCCCACCGCGGCTGGCGAGAAGCTGGTGCCGGCCGAGCCCCATCCTCGCTCTTCCCCTCTCCCCGGCGCCCCGCAGCCCCGGCGGGCACAGGAAGCTGGGAGCGGGCACCAGGAACGCGGAGCAGGAGCAAGGAGCAGGCGCCGGGCGGCCGCGGCCTCGGGCGCCTGCGCGGCGGGAGCGGGGCGGTGCCACCGCGCGTCCCCGCGGGC
>VZTX01018431.1:214640-266565 GCA_013400915.1 Pardalotus punctatus
GCCGCCGCCGCTCCCCGGCCTCTCCCGCCCTCCTCCCGCGGGGTCCCGCCGGGAGCGGCGGCGGCCCGGGGCGTGCCGAGGGCAGGTGCTCCCCGGCAGGCTGCTGTGGAGCCACAGCCTCGCTGCCGGGAGGTGAGAGCAGGGAGGGAGGAGGAGGCAGATTTGTCACAAGGTTTCCCTCTCTGGGTTGGTTTGTTGGGTTTTTTTTTTTTAATTGTTGTTGGTGATTCCGATGGTTGAAGAGGGAAGTTGAAGGTCTTCATGGTTATTTTAATTTTTTTTTCCAACCAGACTTTCAAAAAAGAGTTTTTAGAAGCAGCTTGTTTTCCCTTCAGTTTTTGTGCCCCAGAGCCTCTCTTCCTTCCTGTTCTCACCTAGCTGACTTAGTCTGTGCTAGCTCTCCATTGCCATCAGTGGTAGATGTTTAACCATCACACATGTTTTTCTTTAGTATACAGCAGTTCAAGTGGTGTACAAGTCTGCATTTCTGTGTAAGGGCTGCAATTAACACATTTTAGCTGTTTGCGAGTTCCATACAGTGAGGTTGCTGTACTGTGCCCTTCAGTAGTTCAGTTTAGCTACATGCCCTGTGATACTACACATCCTGGAGGCTTTATGGTCTGCTGTTAAGAAACAGTTGTGCCATCATATTGGCATAGCATTGTTTTGGTGGTATACTCATGAAAGAGGTATACATGTGAAAGAATCATGTACAAAATGTACTGGGATGGCACTTGGGAGAAAAGAATACACTTCCAGCTCTGCCACTCAGCTCCACAGTATCCATTCTCCATGTAATCCCATTTACCTTCACTTACAAAGCTCTGAAACTTGGTTAAAAAGCACCACATAAGTCTCTGTTCAGATCAAAGCAACCCCATTAAAGTTATTTGTCAGTTCTGTTAGTTGTCACACATTAGTTCAGCTATTTACTGATAATACTTTGTGGAAACTAAAGATTCAAAAATACATTGCAATTATATGTGGGCTGATTGTTGTTATTGAAAATATTTTTGAGAATTTGAGGTTCATGAAACATCCAGTTAAATTAATTCTAGATCCCATCTCTCTAGTCTAAATCATCATCCACTGTTATATTTGCAACTCAGAGGTTGAAATACTGTAAAATCTAAAACTGGACAATAAGAAAATTGCATTGTTTGTGGGTGATAATGATTTCTATTTTTGAAACCAGTCCTTTTTTTCTTTTTGTTAGTGTAGTAACTGAGTTAACACAATTGTGATTACCAGTTGTCAAACCTTTTTTTTTTTTAACTGACACACGTGGCTTGTGTATGGCCTAAAGCTGTACCCCTAAGAATCATACGGATGTATATAAATAGTAGTGATTGCTGAAGTTGTTAAAATTAATACTGTGTTGAAATAAGTTCAGGCTGTCAGGTAAACAAACACAGCCTACTCCAAATAAACTGGTGAATTTCGAAACTATTTTGGTATATTTTCTTACTTGAAATTGACAACTTTGCCATTGTGCCATCAACAGGAGTTGTATGGGCTGTGAACCTACACAGTGAATTTCAGTGCATAGCAAAGTATGAGACCATGAACGATTACTAGATGTGTAAGTGCATACTGGGAAGATGGTTCATTCTCTCCCCTTCCCTCTCCCCTAGATTTTATGAGGGCTTCATAAATTAGGTACAACAGATACGGTAAATTCTTGTGAAAATGAACATTTGAAAAGATACTAATGGCATCCTTTTGTTAGTGAGATGAAAACAAAGTTTGTTCTCCAGCTTTGTGGATGGGAAGGCAACTATGGAAGGCTTGTACTTGTAGCTTTGTTCAACAATTTACTAAACTGATGAAATTCTTGCGTGTTTTTCTTCATTTCGCCTTCTTGTAAATCTGAGAAAAGCCAGAAACTTGATATTTACAAACAGTTTGTTATAGCTGTAATATTAGCAAAACCTCACTTGTCACACAAAATTGGTTCAGAGGTTTTCTGAAAGTACTTTGCCACCTGTGAGAAGGGCACTTACCTTTGAGAAATGTAAGTGAAAAACATTCCTCTCACATTTTTCCTTCTTTACATAACTATGTTGGCTTTAACTTGAACGTTGTTCTTTTCTCTTTTGTTTGCACTTAAATCTTTTAGACTTTGTTACCTTGTACTGCTGTGCAAGAAAAATGTGATTTGGTGGAAATGTGTTATACATTCTCTGCCTGCCTATGATTTATGCTAATGTAGAGATCATCTTTGCTGTCTCCAGGTTGTTGTTGCTATTACAACTTCATTTTTCACTGGGGAAGGGCTGTGCAAAGAGCTGGTTTACACTTTGCCCTGAAAGGAATTCGGTTGATGAAGTCTTAGAAAGTTTACTTTGCACTCCATCCTTAGGAGTTTCATCTTAAACTGTTAGGTATGCTGCTGTAATTGACAACAGCTGTTGCTGAGAATTGTGGAGGATAGACAGTTTCTAAGATAATCAGTTCCTAGTCCATTGGAGGCTTTGTTGATTAGCACGCATTTTGGATCAGGAGCCAGTGATGTCTGCTGAGTGCAAATGTGGTATGCTATCTAAACTGTTTGACTTAGGCTCTTCACTGCTCTGAAGTAAATAAGCTGTAGGTTTTGTGTGCTTTTTCTTCTGGCCCAGGAAAGGGCAAAAAGCAGTTCACTCTGTAGTCTATAAAAATACACATCTTTGGGTAAGTTGTGCTTTCAGAGGAGGAGGACTGTTAAACATGATGGAAGGAGCTGTGTTTGGTTGTTAGTGAGGCTTGAACTCTGGTTTTTACCTCCAAAAAGACTAGCTGGTACCATTTCCAGTTTTTAGGAAGGTTGTTACTATGGTCTGTGTTTTACTTAAGAATGGTTTTTATCACTTACCCAAGTGTCGTTATTTTTCTGATGTTGTAACTTCTGTGATCAACTACTTTCACAAAAAGGCTTGGAAATTATGCAGTTTGAGGTCCCCCATTATAATCTGATAATTCATGCTCTTTTTAATGATGTTGAATAGAAAAAAAACCTCAGTTTCTCTGAATCTTGTGTGAATCCATGTGTGACAGTCTTTGAGGAGAAAAAGTTGACCATGTTTGTACTCTTGACAGTTGAAATAAGCAAGAGCCAAGCTGGAGCAGTTAATCAAACTACATCCAGGCCTTCGAGATGAACATTTAACATTTTGCTTTTATTTTAGATAAAAGTTGATGAATTACCAAGCAGAATAGAAATGCGTATTCTGCCTCTGTTAATGGTTAGATATAGATTTCCCAAAAGCACTGAGTCATTACATGACCTGAAATCTGTTTTGCAATAGTTTGAAAATAGTGGGAAGAATCAGATGTCACTGAGACTGAATTGAATGCAACAGAAACAAGACAGTACCGTGGTGTTCTGTTTAAAAAAACCCAACATTATCCTTCTGTACTATTTAATTTGAAGGGCTTTTTGTTCTGTTAATGGGTTGGCAAATTGTTATTTTAGGTTTATTAAAGACCATTACTACCACGCTACTAATTAATCTAGTTGTGTATGTGAAAAGTTCATGAAGTTCATGTGCTTTCTTAAGTTGACTTGCATTAAGTGCTGCATCTATCTTAATATATGAACATTTCACCTTAAATGTATTACAGCATCAGATTTTGTCTCAGTGGGATTGATTTCTGAACTTCTGGTTGGCTAGGCTTTTTTTTTTTTAAAGTGTATCAAGATACTGAGAATCTACCATCTACTTTTCTGGATGACTTGTTTCAGTGATTCATCTTTGCCACTATTTAAAAATAAGGCATGCAATTATTGTTTGAATACATTTGAATGCATCTGTCTTTCACTAGTTCTTGTTATCTCATCTGAATTCTCTATCATATCAGACTGCCTTAAAACTTGATTTGTCCCTTTGACACTGTGTTTTCACTCCTCTGCATAGTGGCAGTCCCTAGCATTTAAAGACACATACAGATTTTAAAATACATAGTTTTAAAAGAGCATCAGCAGATGATAGATTTGCTGGGCTGACTACTCTAGGACTCTGGGATAAGTTTAACAAGTATGCTGATTTAAAATGTTTTTCTCACAATGTTTTTTAACTTCTAATCTGGAACATCTGCTTAACAAATGAGTTGGAAGGAAAATCAATATAATGTGATACAATTATACATTTTGAATCTTTCCAACTATAGAATGAAAGTATTTATTGACTATTTTTGAACTTTCCTTAAAATTTTTAACACTTGTGCCACTTCTATCTAGTTATGGGCCTCTGCTGTTGCTGAGGTGGTGCCTGTTGCTAACACCCTTGGTGGTGTCATGGGTGGATGTTTTGTATCTCTCAGTTTCTGCAACAGTAGTTTATATTGATGGTGATCCAGCCTCCCCTGTTATTGATCTTGCTTATTTTTTTAAGTTTAAAAAAAACAACATTCAGTTTTGAGAAACCAGGCTAAGCTGTAGCCAAAACTATACAAAATTTGTCCTTTTTGCTAGCTGTAGAATTGCCTGACCAAAGGTAAAAGTTATCTTAGGGAAGTTTCTGTTTTCATGTATTTCTGTGTAAGATTTTTCTTCGCAATTAATTTTGTTCATAACACTTTTTAGCTTCTGAAATTTTGGGAACTCAGGAATATGAACATCGATATACCTTGTATGTTTATATAAATTTTAGAAATCTCTATCTGGCTATGTAATTTGATCATGATCAGTAATTCTTAGGCTATGCCCAATTTCTACTCCAGTGACTTACTCATGGTAGCTGTTATAATGGAATATATGATAATTTCTTTGGTTATGGTGAGTACCATTAGAAAACTGTTGCTAATAATTCTTTTAAACTGATATTTTTACTGTTGGCAGCTTAAGATCCTGAGATATTGGGTTTCAGTATTAAAGACTTCAGTCTGACCTTTTTCTTTCAGTGCATTGAAAGTAGGGCTTACCAAAAAAAATCAGCCTGACAAGCTGCAGTGTTGAAAACTGTAGTTGTGTTTTCTGATATTCTCCAACAGATTCTTTCAAAATTAATATTATTCTCTTAAAAAGTTCCTAGGTTATTTTATCATCTCTGCATTAAAAGTTTTTGTCAGTGTTCCCAGTGACCTTTCAGATGTAAGTTGGACCTCTATTAAAACTAGATACTTTTAAGCCTCGAGTGGTATGTTTCATGTTTATTTTATTATCATGCTTATAACAACATGCTTGCTTGGAATATAAAACTGAATAAGAGGATCCAGTGTCAAGTTGATACTTTGATTTCTTGTGCTTTGTTATTAACTAAACTTTATCTGGATTATTCATGATTAATGTTTAGTAGTTTTGTAGAGCCTTTCATCTATAAATGAAAATAGCATTAATAATTTTCAGTGAGAGGCAAGTGTCTTACTCAAGGCCAAACAACAACTCAAAGGGGAAGATTCAGTAAACCTAGATTTTATACTACCTCATCACTGCTAACGCAGGAGTGCACTGTAAAATATTGAATAAATATTACCATTTAAATGCATTGGTTAAATGGGAGAAATGGAAAGTAATTTAAGCATGTTAAATAGTAAGCAATGTAAAAAGTAAGCAATGAGAAGTAGAGTAAGAGTAGATATAGTAGGGGACCTGCTATATCTGCTCTGAGCAAGATAAAACTCTGACCTGAGCAAGTTCAGAGGAGGACCGTGAAGATGACCCAGAGAGCTGGAACACCTCTCCTATGAAGACAGGTCTGAGAGAGTTGGGGCTGTTCAGCCTGGAGAGGAGAAGACTCCAGGGATACCTTAGAGCAGCCTTCCAGAACCCAAAGGGGGCCTACAAGAAAGCTGGAGAGGGATTTTTTACAAGGACACGCAGTGAATGGGACAAGGGGTGATGGCTTCAGACTATAAAGGGTAGCTTTAGATTAGGTGTTAGGAAGAAATTCTCTACAGTGAGGGTGGTGAGGTACTGGAACAGGTTGCCCAGAAAAGCTGTGGATGTTCCCTTCAATGGATATGTTCCATGTCAGGCTGGATGGGGCCCAAAGCAATCTGCTCTAGTGAACAGTGTCCATGCCCAGGGTAAGAGGGTTTGGAACTAGATGATCTTTAAGGTTCCTTCCAACCCAAACCAATTCTGTGGTTTTGTGATACGAGGAGAATAGTCCTAATGCCAATGGGACAAACACAAGTAAACATTTAGTGTACTTCTCTTAATGTATATCTGACAAGTTATTTGATAATTGTTCTAGGAATGATAATGGCGCTTTTAGTTTCTTTACTGAGATGAGTGGTTGATGCTCATGTTTGTTTTGCATATCCTGCTTCCTATAAAACTTACCTATGCTTTCAGAAGAGTGACTTGGGCACCTGCAGCATATACACCTGTTGCTGGACACCACATACTTAAAAAAAAAAATGTGGGAGCCTTGCTTGTTTTTCAGTTATTCATGAGTCAGTAGCATAGTGTTTCTTCTCCTTTGGGCTTGACTTATTTTGAATTCACATCACCTAGACTTAGGCCTATGATGCCAATAAATACACCCATTTTGGGGAGAAGTTATTAAATTCAAATGTCTAACTGGGCAATTCTTATATATATCTATATAGTTTTGTTTGGTTTTTTTCAGACTAAACCTGGTACTGCTTGTGACAATACCTTTTAAAGTGCATTGTACCCCATAACCTTTATGTACAGTGAGTTGAGCAGTCTAGGCTAATGAGACAAAGATTTGAGCTCCCTTGGTTTTCACTGTAGATTCACACTTGTATGTAGAACTTACACTGGTTATTCCTGCCAGATTTACTGCTTCATGAAAATATGCAGCAGATAGTATTGAAGATTTTCTTCAAGTATGCAAAAATCTGAATACTTTAAGTTTAATTTTTGTGGCTGAGTGAGAGAGCAGTGGGTGAGCACAAGCAGAGGAAAGTGCAACAGGCAGGATGTTGCTGACTTCCTGTAATAAGAGGAAACTCATGTCCCAGTCAGTGGAAAGATTTCTTCCAAACATGAAGGGTGTGTGTTCATTGTGCATAAAACACATTTAAGGTGTTCAGTCAGAAGTTAGTGCCTTGAGAACTAAAAGCAAAGGAATTAAAAATCTGTCATTTTAGGTTGTTGAAGTGTGTGCATTACAGTTAGGACTTGTTGAATTTTTTTTCAAGTGTACTTTTCAAAGGCAGCAACCAGTTAGAATTAAATGAGGATGTTTTATGACTGAGGGTAAATTTCACCTTTTGTTTGTAAATTTACTTCACAGTTTTCTGGAGAAACACATCATTGTGAAATTCCCTTTGAAATTTTATGTTGGTACTTGGTGTATTACTTTAAATAAGTTTGTTTCAGGCAGTTCTCTTTTCAAACAAAAAATTCATTGCTATATAGATCCGTGAAAAAAACTGTAAGGCAGTGTAAGTATTTTGCACTTGGTCCCTTTCTCACAATGTTACCTTCTGTAGTCAGGGTCAGTTTCGCCTAATAGAAGGCTATTTTTATTTTTGGATTTGTGCTGTAGTCTCACAATAAACTCTTATTTATTATACTTCTCATGAGTCTTGATTTGAAGATTGCTTGATTTAGGTGCAAGATGACAGTTGAGGCTCCACTGCAAGTCAGGGAACTGGAAAGAGATTTTAGGGTTAGATGGAATGAGATTTGTATAAGGCAGGATGTACCTGCTTCATTTTCAGCTGATTGCCAGCTGCTTGTGGTCCCTTTCATATTACACATTTTTCTGAACTGTATATGGACCTGAGCAGTTTGCTGATTGCTTTTGGTCCTATCTTTGATCACTGAAGTTGATGGCTAATTACCTTCAGAATAGAGTGTCAAACTTCCGTTTGCGGAGATGGAAAAGCTGCCCAGTCTTTTGTCTCTTATGGCTTATATCTTGAGCCTTAAGTACTGCTGGAGTGTGAGGAATTAAGTACCTGAGAAGAAATGAAAACACATATTGGACAGATACAAGTTGATGTTAATTCTCTAATAACTATAGACGATGATGATGGTAATGTCAGACCTACGTTTGGTGCAATGATGCTGTCTTTACCCACAAATGCAGAATCAATTTGTCACAAGGTTCAGTCCTTACAAAACTGAGTGGGAAGGAGCAAAGGACAGTAGCAGCTACTGTCACTGGACATAGAGCTCCACTGATATTTTGCACAACTGGGATGGTTTGAGGTACACATACAAAATGAATAAGCAGCACTGTCAGCTGTTGCAAATCCTGTTGAGATGCTGTTACTTTAATAACACTCCTGTGCAGTCTGAAGCCTCAGTGATTGGAGAAACTCCTAAATTGTTTTATATATGTTAAACATTTTTGTTCTGGTCTTTAGGGATTTTTAGATAAACTGTCAAAATTCTTGTATATTAGATGAAAAATACGTTCTTTAACCTAGAAGTCAATATTCAAGTATTCAAAACTGACATATGCTAGGAATTAGAGAGTTAGAGCTGCTGCTGTTTCATAGCTGTTGGGGGAGACTAAATTTTTACATGAACTTACAGTAATAGTGTATGATCATTCATGGTTATAATTTCCACTGTGAGTAATTTTGTCTGAGAAGAGGGCAAATATGGGCTAAGTGAACATCATTTTACTACTTTTAACAGCTCACCCAGATTGGGATAAAAGTGGTGTTGTTAGACTCATGCTACAATTTTTGTATGTTGACTGGAGTGCTTAATCTTCTAGAGCTGTTGTTAATTATCACTTAGTCCCTAAGCATGTTAGATACCTTCTAATACAGATAGTCTCTTACCAGTGTTTAGAGGTAACTTTTAGTAATACATGGGGTAATCTTCCACTTCCTATTATCCTTAAAAGCCTCAGACTCCTACAGTCCTCTTCCAGAAGTAATGGATCAGCCTAGGTCAAGCCATATAAGCTTGAGAAGGAACAACAGCTGGTTAGAAAGTGGATGACAAGGACTTAAACCAGTGGGATAAGAGGAAAACCGTCAGTATAAAGCTTATTACCAGCATTGAATTATTTTTCTTTTTTTTTTCTTTTTTTTTTCTTTTTTTTTTTTTTTTGCAAAGAACATTTGTTTTAGATCCCTCTTTGCTTCTGCAGTTTTGCTTTGCCCTAATGCTTGCAGCCCTGGACTTTCCTAAGCATGAAAGAAGCTAGTATAACTTACAAGATTCCACCTTCTGGAAATATGGAATAAAATTAAACCAAACAACACAGAAAGTGTGTCTTGAGCTGGCCATTAGGCTTTTTTGTTTTGTTTTTTTACGGAGTATCTCAACATTTTGTTTGCTTGATCCTTGTGCATGTCAAGCTCCTCTCCTGTGTTTTCAAGGAGTAAGGAGATCCAGCTGCAACAGAAAAAATTGTAGGGTGGTGTTGTGGTTTAACCACAGTGGGCAGCTAAGTACCACCTAACTGCTGACTAGAAAAGAAATGTGGGTAAGGAAGAGCAAATACACTACAATAAAGATACATTAGGTATTGAAGTAGGTTGTATTGACTCACTGAATTTGTAGTAGTAGTGGAAGACAGGCTCCTACAAGGGTTTTTACTCAGGTTGTCCTCCATTATTGTATAATGGTATGCAATGATAAAGATACAAAGAAGAATAATGTAAAACTGCTGATAAGGGGCTTGATCATTCAAGATGACTGTCTTTACAGTTATTGAAAACTTTGGCAACCAATGAGATGAGCATTTTAGAAGCTGCTCTGCATGGATTGACTGGGAGGTGAGTTGAATCTCATAAGTGTGGTGAATGAGAATTTTTGATGTATAGACAGGTTGACTCTTATATGTATAGGTCTTATGCAAAACAACAAGAACAACAAAGTTTCAGATCAGATCTGAATATATTGGAAGATGAAGAGGAGCTGATGTAGATCTCATTTGGAACCTGAGTGGTAAAAATGGTGACAAAGATATATTTGATACTGAGAAGAAAAAGTCAAGGATTTCTCATTTTTTTTAAACATTCAATTTACTTTAGGAAGAAATATATCTGTAGTAGTATATTACATTAAGCTGACACTTTTTCTGATGTGTCTGATGTGCTCAGTATACCATCTACACTTTTTCATCTAAAAAAAATACTCACGTTGCCAGCAAGTCTCCAAATTGCTAATATGGTATTTCAGCTAATGTTTCTTACTCACCCTGACCAGACAACTCTCAAAATTATTATTCGGGTTAACTTCAGAGCAAGTTAAGGTTGGGTAGCAGTTTCACTTTTTCAATGTGAAAGAATTTATCTTTCTAAGTCCTGAGTTACATTTTGTAATGATTTCATCATTGCAATGTATCCTGAACTGACAGCAGTAAATTAACTGACATTTCACTTGAGACTAATTCCTGTCTACAGTTAAGAATTTTGCTTGGTGAAATGTTATGGCCATGCCAATTTTATTCTTGTTCATTTTACTTAGTTTTGAAGGAACTGAAACAAGTGTCAATTCCAGAATTCTGGTTTAATCGCTGGTAATGGCTTTGTCATGATTCATTGCTGTGTCTGTTTATAGATCAACTGGATACTGTGACTTTCCATGAAGTCCCTCTTGATACACTAACCTCTTTCCTGTAACTTGAGATACATTTCTGCAGTTTCACTAATTTAACAGAATGTTTCAAAATATTTTCACTTTCATGTAACATTTGCCTTTTTTCTGGGGCTGAGGCCTCGGAAGCTGTCAGTTCCTCTCAAAGTCTGTGCCACTGTTCTAATATAGTGAGTGGAAGTCACAGGTAAAAAGTGATAGTGAAATGAAAATGAAATGCAAGTAGACTTTCTAATTGCATGTACAGGTAAACAAATAAAAATCTAAGTGGTATCTGTCATCTTGCATAAGTGAGAGAGAGAAGGTTTCTCTTCTACAGTGGACATCTGCTTTCATATCTTCCTCTCAGAGCTCTAGCTGTACCATCCATCTTCTTCAGTGTTTCTGAAGTGGACTGTCTTAGAGCAAGAGCTGAAAGTTCAACACCCTGCTGTAACCTCTGCCATCCATGACAGCTGGTCATGGATCATCTGACTGCCCGGAACCCTGCTAGCTAGGCATTACTGCATCAATGGGCATGTATCAGTTACAATAGCTCTCAAAAGACTAGTTATTTTATTAATACTATGATAAAAGAAAAAAACAAACAAACCTGCACACTCCTTGTGTCCTAAGCTAACCTGGTCTCTTGAGGAGAATTGCTTTGTGACCTCTCAAATTGGAAAGGTCTAACCTTGAGTTGAGTAGCTACCACTTGTTTAGTGATGCAGCTGCACCTTGATGGTGGAATGGCTATAGGTCTAGAAGGAATGATAATGATGAGGCAAGATTAAAGCTGGATTTTTGTTTCCCTCTGCCCATTTAAACCTTAATTTGAAATGCCTTTCTGCAGAAATAGTTCAAGTTGTTGGTAACCATGAGGGGCTCCTCAGTGTCTGCTCCCTTGTACACAGTGATCCCACCATGTGCCATTTGGCAGGAAATCTAAAATAAAATGTCTGTCGCCAAATATAAGCAAATAAACTCCAATACTGTACCAGGTGTGAATAGATATATCGGAATTTAGTCCCAGTCTGCTGACTATGCATAACAGAAGTCTTAGATTCAACGTGGCGTAGAACAGTCACCTTCATTTTGTTCAGTTGGATGTCCCCTGATTGTGTTCTGCCCAAAACTGAATTCTCTTTTTGCTTTGATTTTTTTTCATTATTCACCTGATCTACACACTTTTTAATGTACAGTAAGGCTGTTGTAAGGCCAATTGGTAATGTGTTACTAAGAAAACCTTTTCATTCATTAATTGAAATAGTCATACATGTTACTATGCATCTTTGACCATTCAGCTGTGGTGGATCTTATGTCACTCAGTCTGTCATGGTTATGACAGTTCATGAAATATGTTTCAAGTACTGCCTCTTCTCTTAATTCTCTAGAGAACTAAAAAAAGAGTTGTTATTTATTTTTTCATTTACATCTCTTTCATAAAGCCACAGTAGGTGCTGGGAGATTTTCAATATTTAGTCGGTGTAAGAGGTTCTGTGCATACATATAAGCATTTTAGAATTCTATATCAGATATGTAAACCTTATCTATATGCATACGATTATAAGCAAATTATCTCTTTGCTTTCGATGAATCTTGATCTTAAGAAGGTGTCTGGAGCATTCTGGCCAGAAAACTGCTGCCATTCCTAGAACAGCGTTGAAACGTACATACACAGGGAAAAAAGCCAGGAATGACCGTTCTGTTCGCCACACGGGTTTTCTTTCCCTACACTGGTACTGCTGCAGACCATTACTGCTGTAGACCATCAGAAATTTCCTACAGTGCTATAGTTGGACTGTATTTACTATCAGGGAAAGGTTCTTCACCCAGAGGGTGGTTGGTGGAACAGGCTCCCGCAGGGAAGTGGTCATAGCACCAAGCCTGACAGAGTTCAAGAAGTGTTTGGACTACATCCTTTGGCACATGGTGTGACTCTTGGGGTATCCTGTGCAGGACCAGGAGTTGGACTTACTGATCCATGTGGGTCCCTTCCAACTCAGCTTATTCTGTGGTTCTGTGATTCTAAACTAAAGTCTGCTTGTTAGGCATTGCTAACGTCAGTGACTGATTTGTGGATAAAAACAATGTTATGGCAGCTGGTTCTGTATTACAGCTAATGAAATGGTTCATTCGTAGATCTGTACTGTGACAGCACAACAATTTTGAAATTCACAGAAGTAAAAGTAAATTAGACCTGCATTTATTAAGAGCTTTGTATTGTAGTTTTAATTCTACATCTTACTCACTTGATCAGGTTTACAGTCAGTGAATTGGGAATTTTTATTCAAGGAATCTCTGGTTCAGCATGTGGAATAAAGGAATGAATGAATAATTAGGGCTGTGAATGGTTACTGACTGATAATTAAACACACAGCTATCTTGGTAATCCTTGAATGATGTAATCATCTCGTCATCTTGTCATGTGATTAGTAGATAGAGATGCAGCAGATTTATTATTTCTTTTTAAGATTATGTGAAATTTGTATTCAGATTGTAACTCTTGATCATGCAGATAATACCTCATAATAAAAAACGTTAACTTTGCGTTACATTTTCTAAGTTGATGTATTTTGCATTAGTAAAGGGCAGAAGATTGGTAAATACAAGATATAAAAATCACATGGCCATTATTCCTGCTGTTTATGATTGATTTGGCTTTGTGTTTAGATTTTGGATTTTAATTGATTTAATTGTGTGAGCTGTTTTCTTTTTATAGTAAGTATTACTTGCATTGTGTGTGTAAATTTAAGGTTAAAAAGTGTAAATTTAAGGCATTCATCTTGAGTGCCATCACATGGCATATACAGGACAACCTCATGATCAGACCCAACCAGCATTACGAAAGGCAAGTCCTATTTGACCAACCTGATCTCTCTTTATGACAGGGTGACCTGCTTAGTGGATGGGGGAAAGGCTGTGGATGTTCTCTGCCTAGACTTTAGTAAGGCCTTTGCCAATTGTTTCCCTTAGCATTCTTGTGGAGAAGCTGGCTGCTCATGGCTTGGATGGGCAGGTGCTTCACTGGGTAAAAAACAGGCTGTCTGGCCGGGACCAAAGAGTGATGGTGATTGGAGTTACATCCAGCTGGTGATAGATCACAGTGGTATTCTCCTGAGCTCAGTACTGGGACAAGCCCTGCTTAATACCTTTATGAAGGGTATGGATGGAGTGCACCCTCAGTAAGTTTGCAGCTGGCCCCGTGTTGGGCAGGATTATTGATCTGGGTAGGGAGGTTCTACAGAAGGATCTGGACAGGCTGGATTGATGGGCTGAGGCGAGCTGTGAGAGGTTTAACAAGGCCAAGTGGCAGGTCCTGCACGTGGGTCACATCAACCCCAGGCTGTGCTAAAGGATGGGGCAGANAGGCCAAGTGGCAGGTCCTGCACGTGGGTCACATCAACCCCAGGCTGTGCTAAAGGATGGGGCAGAGTGGCTGGAAAGGTGCCCAGCAGAAGAGGACCAAGGAATGCTGGTTGACAGCAGGTGAACATGAACCAAGAGTGAGCCCAGGTGGCCAAAAAGGCCAATGGCATCCTGGTCTGTGTCCTCAGTACTGTGGCCAGCAGGATCAGGGCAGTGATTGTCTTTCTGCACTTGGCACTGGTGAGGCCACAGCTCAAATCCTGTCTACAAGAAACACGTTGAGGTCTGGAACAGGTCCAGAGCAGGGCAATGAAGCTGGTGAAGAGTCTGGAGTGCATGTCCTAAGGGGAGTGGCTGAGGGAGCTTGGGCTGTTTAGCCTGGAGAAAAGGAAGCTCAGGGGAGACCTTATTGCTCTCTACAACTNTGGTACTGCTGCAGACCATTACTGCTGTAGACCATCAGAAATTTCCTACAGTGCTATAGTTGGACTGTATTTACTATCAGGGAAAGGTTCTTCACCCAGAGGGTGGTTGGTGGAACAGGCTCCCGCAGGGAAGTGGTCTTAGCACCAAGCCTGACAGAGTTCAAGAAGTGTTTGGACTACATCCTTTGGCACATGGTGTGACTCTTGGGGTATCCTGTGCAGGACCAGGAGTTGGACTTACTGATCCATGTGGGTCCCTTCCAACTCAGCTTATTCTGTGGTTCTGTGATTCTAAACTAAAGTCTGCTTGTTAGGCATTGCTAACGTCAGTGACTGATTTGTGGATAAAAACAATGTTATGGCAGCTGGTTCTGTATTACAGCTAATGAAATGGTTCATTCGTAGATCTGTACTGTGACAGCACAACAATTTTGAAATTCACAGAAGTAAAAGTAAATTAGACCTGCATTTATTAAGAGCTTTGTATTGTAGTTTTAATTCTACATCTTACTCACTTGATCAGGTTTACAGTCAGTGAATTGGGAATTTTTATTCAAGGAATCTCTGGTTCAGCATGTGGAATAAAGGAATGAATGAATAATTAGGGCTGTGAATGGTTACTGACTGATAATTAAACACACAGCTATCTTGGTAATCCTTGAATGATGTAATCATCTCGTCATCTTGTCATGTGATTAGTAGATAGAGATGCAGCAGATTTATTATTTCTTTTTAAGATTATGTGAAATTTGTATTCAGATTGTAACTCTTGATCATGCAGATAATACCTCATAATAAAAAACGTTAACTTTGCGTTACATTTTCTAAGTTGATGTATTTTGCATTAGTAAAGGGCAGAAGATTGGTAAATACAAGATATAAAAATCACATGGCCATTATTCCTGCTGTTTATGATTGATTTGGCTTTGTGTTTAGATTTTGGATTTTAATTGATTTAATTGTGTGAGCTGTTTTCTTTTTATAGTAAGTATTACTTGCATTGTGTGTGTAAATTTAAGGTTAAAAAGTGTAAATTTAAGGCATTCATCTTGAGTGCCATCACATGGCATATACAGGACAACCTCATGATCAGACCCAACCAGCATTACGAAAGGCAAGTCCTATTTGACCAACCTGATCTCTCTTTATGACAGGGTGACCTGCTTAGTGGATGGGGGAAAGGCTGTGGATGTTCTCTGCCTAGACTTTAGTAAGGCCTTTGCCAATTGTTTCCCTTAGCATTCTTGTGGAGAAGCTGGCTGCTCATGGCTTGGATGGGCAGGTGCTTCACTGGGTAAAAAACAGGCTGTCTGGCCGGGACCAAAGAGTGATGGTGATTGGAGTTACATCCAGCTGGTGATAGATCGCAGTGGTATTCTCCTGAGCTCAGTACTGGGACAAGCCCTGCTTAATACCTTTATGAAGGGTATGGATGGAGTGCACCCTCAGTAAGTTTGCAGCTGGCCCCGTGTTGGGCAGGATTATTGATCTGGGTAGGGAGGTTCTACAGAAGGATCTGGACAGGCTGGATTGATGGGCTGAGGCGAGCTGTGAGAGGTTTAACAAGGCCAAGTGGCAGGTCCTGCACGTGGGTCACATCAACCCCAGGCTGTGCTAAAGGATGGGGCAGAGTGGCTGGAAAGGTGCCCAGCAGAAGAGGACCAAGGAATGCTGGTTGACAGCAGGTGAACATGAACCAAGAGTGAGCCCAGGTGGCCAAAAAGGCCAATGGCATCCTGGTCTGTGTCCTCAGTACTGTGGCCAGCAGGATCAGGGCAGTGATTGTCTTTCTGCACTTGGCACTGGTGAGGCCACAGCTCAAATCCTGTCTACAAGAAACACGTTGAGGTCTGGAACAGGTCCAGAGCAGGGCAATGAAGCTGGTGAAGAGTCTGGAGTGCATGTCCTAAGGGGAGTGGCTGAGGGAGCTTGGGCTGTTTAGCCTGGAGAAAAGGAAGCTCAGGGGAGACCTTATTGCTCTCTACAACTACCTGAAAGAAGGTTTCCTGCAGGTGGGGGCCTCTTTTCTAGGTAACAAGTGACAGGACACAAGGAGACACCCTCAGGTTGTGCTGGGGAAGATTTAGATTGGATATTAGGAAAAATTTCTTCACCAAAAGGTTTGTCAAGCATTGAGATAGGAATGCTTGGGTCAGCATCCCTAGAGGTATTTAAAAGATGTGTGGATATGGCACCTGGGACATGGTGGGGACATGGTGGTCTTGGCAGTGTTAATAGTTGGATTTGATGATCTTGAAGGTCTTTTCCAACCTAAAAAATTCTATTGTGTTAAAATGAAATGGATGTTTGTAATGACAAGCATTCTGGATAGGTAGCCTATGCCATCCTTTTCTGGCAAGTATATGATGTCATGAAATTATTTTACATAAAGTATTGTGTAACATGCTGTATGCTACTGGAAACACCTTTATTGGTGGTATGGAGAATTACTTCAGTGAAGTTATTTTTAAAGCCTTCTTCACCTCACAGCATATATTCTTTTCTTTTTCTGTCATTTTAGGGGAATTCTATTGTCTTGCTCTGCTTTTGTGAAGGCAACTGTCTCTGTTACCAAAATTAATTGATCTGACAGGGGTCAGAGGAAATATCTGTTGGTTGCCTGCATGGTTTTGCTCCATGCCAAGCAATACACTTGTTATTGTTATGAATTCTTACTTAAAATGGATAATAAAGTGCTGGTATGGCTAAGTGAAGTAATTAATTACTTTCCAGATGCCTACTAAACACTTAGTTCCTGAAGTTAAATATCAGGGTCCTGAGCTTCTGGATGCTTAAGATTTGTTCCAGGAAGACAAAATTGATTTGTACATATAAATCCTGAATGGCTTCACTGTTGATGTCAGTGATGGAAAGACCTGCAGCTAAACAAACTTGAACTGACCAATATGGTTATAATCAAGATATATTTACTGGAGGTGAGAGTTGGGAAGAAGAGATTGTGCAGCAATCGGTTAAATTGAACTATTGTCTGTCCAGTCTTTCTGGCTCTGATTCTGGTCATTAACTTTATTTCTGCTGTGACTCCTCTGTGGGGCTTATGACGTCTACAGTATGTAAAAATTAGTTTCCTTTGTATGGGCTAAGATTTTACTTCAAATAAATTCATGTCTAAAATTAGAAAGTAAACATTGATGAATCTGATTTTTAATGAATAGCAGCAGAAATCTTATAAATACACTGTAAAATTACATTGGAACATACATTGAAAGGGATTTAGTGAATGTAGGCTTTTTTAAAAAGGAATGGGGAGACTTATGTAAGATATAGGTGGTCGTACTGAGAATCAGGAGTTCAGGAAGGATAACTAAGAATAACTTCTGAACAGTAAACACGGTATTTTAAATTACCTTTATTGAAATTAAAAGCGTAAAATCATGGGTCTTAAGGCTGTTAGTCTTTAAATGGGATGAATTTTTGATTCTGATCTGTGTCAGTGTTATCTTGAAGTCTTGTGGGTAGCCCTCCAATTTCCATGGGACTAATAAAATACAGATACTTTGGACTTCAGTCAGTGAAAAAATATAAACTATTGTTCAGATTTAGATAGTGAAAGAAAGAAAACCCATGGGTTAAAAGCTGGTTAAAAATTTCAGAGTATCTATTATTAAGAAGTATTGACACTGGAATTTAGGTGAGAGAAGGAAAAATAAGATTAGTCAGGAAAACCGGTCCTGTGGTTGCTTATGGGCCTGTGTCATATACATTTGCCTTGCTAATGCTTTTTTAGTGTGATTAAAAACTTCCAGAGCTCATGACATCAAAAAATTCATTGTGTGGAAAAAACTAAAACATTCCTTATTGTTGGCTTCAGTGTTATGTTTGGCTTTGAAGAAACTGACTTGTTTTACAGTTTCAGTCAAAGATCAACGCAATCATTTGAGCCTTGACTTTATCTTCCAGGAGTCTGACAGAGCTGGCGGCATTTTCGTCTGTCAGGCTTTTGTTGTTTAAGATCAACTCTTTGACTCACTGACACTGTAATGAGGAGTAAACAAGCCCTATTTCTTTGCGACAATTTGTAGTATGTTTTTAGTGGATTCTGAATTTAGCAGTGCTGGTTTAACAGTTGTTAAATCATGTAGCTGTAGTAAACTTCTTACTAGTGGTAATAATTGAGTTGAGGAAATTAGTCTCACAGCCCCCTGTGGAGGGGTTTGTCTTTGGTCCTGATAGTGTCATCTTTGGCCTTCCACTGCTATCTAACTGCTTGCTTCAGAATACCATCTTCCCAGTTCTCCTCTTGCATTTAACCACTGCTTTGTGGTAACAGGATTTCAAGTGTCCTGCTTGGCCTTTTGTCCCAGTGATAAATGTGTTAGATAATTGCAGGTCCACATATGCTTCTGATCAACTACATGAATGAATATTCTGATACATAGGGCTTAAATAGATGTCTGTCTGAGAATAGGTACTCAATTGTACTAGTACAGTTCAGAGGATCTGGTGTTGCAGAGAAGCAAAGGTTTAAATTTCATGTAATTTCTCTGATTAGAGAATATAACAGTGACGTTCCTTAAAACCAAGTTAAGAGTCAACATCTATGAGTACTGATCCTATCTAGCAGGTATATAAATATCTGAATCCTTCTGGGCATCCGGTGTTAAAAAGAAGACAGAACTTTGTGTCTTGCAGAACCTTCAATAAAAGTAAATTTTAAAAGAGAAAATTATTTAATTCAAGATTGCATTGATTTGAATTTTTATTCTGTGTTGTAACCAAAGAAATGTTATTTTTGTTTACTTCTAGGTTGTTCGTTGCTGTCTGTTGACCATACAACTTTTTCTTCATTGATAAAATTTTCAACAGACCTGAAAGTTATGAGAATTAGGTAGCAAGAATTAAAGGAAAGTTATATTGGCAAAATTATTTAAGGAAATTTGACTCTTGTATTCCAAATTCCATCTGGGCTGAGCTAAAACATTTTTTACATTGTTTTTCAGTACTTTCATACAGTCATTAACTAATGTTAAAATCTATCACCAACAAGTGAAATTGTGAATTCAGAATATAAAACAGGTTACCTGCTTATTTATCTGGAAAATAATGAAGTTATCCTTTACTGGGATTTTGTTGTAAAGTTTTAGATAAGGAATCTCTTTGGGATGAGGAAAAGGCATCCCTAGATTAATATATTGAAGCTGGTCTGAAGTAAATTAACCATGTATGTTCCTTGATTTGAGGTTCTGTTAAGAATTCCATGCAGACATAAGTTTTTCACTCAGTGAACAAAAAGATGGGAAGGGAAAAAATCTCAGGTAGTTTGAAAACACTAAGTCGAGGAAACTCTTGCATGAGGGAGTGTTGCCGTTGCCAATACTTCATTTTTTTGACTACTGCCTCAGTTGCAATTCCATTGGTCATGGGAGACTAGGTTCAATAAAGTCCTTTTTCACCAGAGAATTACCTTGTACCCGTTACTTCTAGATTGCTGCTGGACTTTTTGGGTATGACATGGTTATAGTCTCTTGTCTAATAAAGTTTCCCATTGTAGAAGTTAGAAATTCACCAAGGCTAAAAATATAATTCAGGGGACCTACCAATGGGTGAATATCGTAATTCTGAGAGAGAAGATTAACTTTCAGCATTTCCTTGACAATGTGCATTTTTATCTGAACTGAGGCAGAGATAAGACTGAGAGTGCAAATGGCTGCTCTCAATCAGAGAAGGGATTGACTTCTCTGTTTTATGTAAGTCCTCAAACCAATAGTACAAAGAGGGTACTACTTACTTTTGTTGTATAATGATAAGGTTCTTTTTGATTGCAAACTGCCTTTATAGATTGAATAAGAGGTATGGTCATTGCCAAACTGATCAAACCGGAGACTTAACAGAAGGTGCAGCTCATATAGTTAATTTTCTGTTCCACTGTTAGCTGTAACTATAGCAGAGTGTAACTATATGTTGAGTTGAATGAGCTTTAAAAGGCATTGGTACAAGTATGTTTTGTTAATCATCAGTTGCTATAGGTGGTGAAGGTTCTGAAAGGAAAATAATGAGGGGTGCCACAATAAGAAACTTTTTATTTAGTTGGAAGGTCTTATTTTGTTGTTTTCAGGTCATATTGGAGCCTAAAATATCTAGTCTATAATGCCTAAGAAGAAAGAATTTTTCCCCTGTAGAAATTTGATACTAGTTGCTATCAGAAGCATTTTATCCAAACCAAATCTAACATCTGGGGTTCTTCTATAAGAACTTAAATTCTGTATCTCAGTCCATTAATGAAGGTCTAAACCTGGCTTAAGTATTTTCAAGAAGCAGTTAGAAAAGAGGTGAGTGCAGTATTGTTACATCACGCAAAATATTAATTGGTCTTAGTGAGTGAAGTACTTTTAGTTAAGGAAATGTAAACAGTGAATGTGTAAAAAATATGTAAACGGTCTCTACATAAAACAATAAAAACTGAATTTTGGGGTATTCAGACTTAATTCAATAATTAATATGTGTCATTTAATGTATGCGTAATGACCTTGTTAAGTCAGTAGTTAATGTTTTCATAATAACATTAATTCTGTCTCTTTTCAGGTACTTTATATAGAATAGTATACTGCTGTGTAATTTATTACCTATAGGATTCCCATTAATATCCATTATCTTGAAGATATTACGATATTTTCACAATTGTATTTTCCAATGTCCTTTGTGTTTAGATTGTCCAAAAAAAAAAAAAAAAAAGCAAAAAAGAAAGGGCAAGGGATTTCATTTTTCCTACTTACCACCAGTTCAGGCAACTTGTCTTCTTTAGCAATATTACCACTGATTTAAATGTTGACATTTAAATTTTTGTTGGTTGAATCTTTCCTTCTGTGTACTGTTTTATAGTATGCAGACAAAATTACAGCATTTTTAGCATTTAATCCTTTTTTTCCAGGTAAAACTGGCATTCATCAGCCTTCTATCATCTGAGTATTTTAGAGGACATAGCAATGTCTGACATGTGCTTTTGTGTTTTGCATACCAGGTGGTCCTACCCTTTTATATTTTAAGGTGAAGCCCTGATTTTTATTTTATTAATAGCCTCTTATACTATAAATCTAGTCTGTTTTGGGATTTGAGTGAAAAAACTGCTCTTGATCTCACCTCAGTGGGTAAACCAACTATAGAGTGCTTGCTAACGGAGGTAGCTGGTTTATTGATGAATATGGAAAAAGTGTATAGTCCAGTGCTTTGTTCCATTCCTCTAATTTATGACACCAGTAATAATAGATGATGAATGAGATATCCAAAACATTAATAAATTATCTGAAGATGTGTACTAAATCAAAGAGGAGGAGACTAAGAAATAATCTCGTATAATGCCTCCAAGAAAAGTAAACTAATTCCAGAGTCATTTATTCAGCGATATGCAAAAACCCTGAGAAATTTGTTGAGATTGAACTGCTATAGTTAGTATGAGATTAATATAACTCAGCATTTCAAATGCGCTGTTGCAGACATTTGGATCGCCAGCTTCAGGTGGCAAGAGATGTAAAACTTACAGACTAAAATCAGTCTTAAATGTTTAAGTTAAATGTTGAGTTTAAGCATGTTTAAAATAAAACCCAGCAATTTTGCCCTACTTTGATGATACTAACATCCTCTTCCCTAAATTCTTCTATCCACTAACAGGGTTGAAATTTGCAGCAGTTTTCTGCTGTGGTTTGCATTTGGTAACTTGATGATTCTGTGTAAAATACTTACTTGTTCTAAGAGAAACTGTGCAGCCTTTCATTTTTCTTAGCAGTGAAGTTTCTATGTTTATGTGTCCATTTGGATGCCACAAGCCGTAGTTCTCCTGGTGACCCTGGGAGTCTCAGAAGGAGTCTTCATGTCAGAAGAGGCATTTGGCCATTTCTGCAGTATTCATGTGCCACTTTGTTATAGGCAGCCAGCATCCAAGTAGCGGGCTGGTTTTATGCAAGCAAACTAATGCTATTCTTATTAATCTATATCTTCATGTTAGCAAGTCCATTGAAATTCAGTCACCATGATAAAATGGAGTGACATTTGGGGAGTGCAAGTGTTGGTAGAAATAAAATACCTTAGAGATGGTATAACGTTTTGTGTTTCACAAATTGATACTTGGAGCTTTTATAAATGTGATTTTTATCACATTTAAATAACCTGTGTGTGGGCTTAGATAAATCTGTCATCAAAATGGTCCATATTATCTTTTGTCCACCCTGTGTTCCCATGTTTTGATATTTTTCCTTCCATGCCTTGCACCTTTCTGGAGTTCATATGGCTGTACAGAACTGTTTGAGCTAATTGATAATAGATTTTTTTCTTTGTTGAGGTTATACAATGAGCTGCAAAGTAGTTAAATGTTTTTGGTATGAAGTTAACTAAACATCCTAAAGACTATACCTTCTACATCAAGAACAATGGAAGACCCTTATTCCTGATGATTTTTGATCATATCTGATCAAATCTGATCACCTGTGGATACAGGTAACTAAACTTACCTACGTAGTTGTATTAAATGTATCCATTTCCATGCTTATTTTTTCTGTGTGAGATAGTGCCAGAGGACACATTACTATGCAACAGGGGCAGTAGAATAAGTGGCTTTCTGTATTTCATGGATTCATCTTCATTTTTGTTACTAAGATTATGCGTAGACTGTTTGATACTAAGCCACTCATACTGAACTTTCCATAGTGTCTGGATGGTGCCTTGCTATTCCTGAACTTATAATGTTTGTCTTAGAACTGGACAGTTTTTAGCTACACTATTTTCTCAATTCCCAGAAGGTGTTGTATTGGTCTTCTTTCTACACATAGCCTTAATTTAACCTTGAACTGTGGAATTTGTTTTAGTTGCAATTCTTCACATAAAGTGTCAGAAAGTATCACCAATTGCTTTCTCCTTTTTGTTTCCTCTCAGTTTTTAGTAAATACACTGAGCATTGTTAATCATATGCTACTTCTAATCATCAATCTTTAAGGTGAGCAATTAACATACGTTTTAAAAATAGAGAGTAGTGAATAATATTTTCTTTTGTTTCTGCTTTAATCTGGATTCAGGCATCTTGTAAAAATGTTTGTATAAATTCTAACTTAAATGAGTCATAGAATCATAGAATATCCTGAGTTGGAAGGGACCCACAGGGATCATCAAGTCCAACTCCCAGCCCTGAAGAGGATAGGCCCAAGTCACACCATGTGCCTGAGAGCATTGTCCAAATGCATCCTGAACTCTGCCAGGCTTGGTGCTGTGACCACTTCCCTCAGAAACCCATTCCAGTGCCCAAACACCCTCTGGATGAAGAACCTTCTTCTAATATCCAACCTAAACCTCCCCTGACACAACTTCAGGCCATTCCCTTGGGTCCTGTCTCTGGTCACCAGGGAGAAGAGATCAGAGCCTGCCCCTCCTCTTCTCCTCCTGAGGAAGTTGTAACTGCAGTGAGGTGTCCCCTCAGTCTCCTCCAGGCTGACCAGACCAAGTGACCTCAGCTGCTCTTTGTATGTTTTCCCCTCTAGACCCTGCATCATTGTTGTAGCCATCCTGTGTGTGCTCTCTAATAGCTTTTTATCTTTCTTGTATTGTGGCACCCGAAGCTGCCCCCAGCACTCGAGGTGAGGCCGCCCCAGGTCAGAGCAGAGCAGGACAATCCCCTCCCTTGCCTGACTGGTGATGCTGTGCCTGATGCACCCCAGGACAGGGTTGGCCCTCCTGGCTGCCAGGGCACTGCCGACTCAGATTGAACTAGCCACTGACCAGGATCCCCAGACCCCTTTCCATGGGGCTGCTGTCCAGCCTCTCATTCCCCACTCTGTCCATAAAGCCGGGGCTGCCCTGTCCCAGGTGCAGAATCCAGTATTTGCGCTTGTGAATGGTCATACTGCTGGTGATTCCCAAGCCCTTCAATCCCTTCAATTTGCCAAGATCATTCTGCAAGGCCTCTCTGCCAAAGGAATCAACAGCTCCTCCCAATTTAGTGTTGTCAGCAAACTTAGTGTACCTTTGAGTCCTGCAACCAAATATTTTACAAAGACACTGAAGAGCACTGGCCTAAAATGGAGCCCTGCAAAACCTCACTAGTCAAATTGGCAGCTTGATGTAACCCTGTTTACTGTGACATAAATGAGCATGCTGTATTTATGAGTCAGAGTAGGCCTTCTTTGGCTCAGTCAGCCCATACTTAATGCAGTTGTTAAATTTTACTTGTTTTTCTTCGTATCTGACATGGTTAGTTTTGTAATTTTTAAAAATCAAGTTTAAAGAGAAGTGGGTATGTGAAACATTTTTTGAAACTAGGAGTTGTATCTGTGTTCTAAGTTTATTAGATATTTATATATAAAATACGTATGTACATTTTATTAGGGCATTTTTCTTTTATTTCCCACTATTTTCTTCTGGCTGTTTATATTGGAGTTTCACATATAAGTGCAGGATCTTTACTTCATCCTTCCACTGATCTTAAGGTATGCCTTGGCTACAAAAGTACAAACCCTGCAGTCAGTCTTCAAGATGGTTAACTCCCTAGCACTGAATTGTAGAAAAGAAACCAGGGTCTTTCTGCATTGGTATCTGTGGTGTTAAAATGGGGTTAGTGATTAGAGTGGAATGTATTTCCTCTTTGTACAAACCTGCAGACTTTATCATCATGTTCAGAATTAAATCAAGATCTGTTGAAGACAAAGAAATTGCTTCCCAATAAGGGAAAGATTAAAGAGAATTTACTTGCCTTATCAGTATTTATCGTGATGCCAGACATTAGTTTCAGGAAAATAGCTATTAAGTAACCAACAGAATCCCATCGTATATTCACTAACTTTCTCACTATTTCAGTGTGAAATCAAGACACTTAGAAATCAGAAAACTCTATTAAAGAGTGTTTTAAGGGTTAAAGTGCTCCTATTCATGCTTGTGGTGATGTGACTTTAAGTTTCTTCTCTCCCTGGCTCCTTACAGGAACTTGAACAGGCATTGTATATCTGCATGAGTGTGCTAGTGTCTGTTGCTTTTTGTTGTGGAGAATGTCTCAGAATCTCATAGTGGATAAATCTTGGTTGGAATTAGTTGGAGCTACCAAACAATAAGAGAATAGTAGCAGAATTTGAAGTGTAGAAAGCTCACCTGTATAAAAGCAGAATAGCGTTTACACCTCATTCAGTTATTTATAGAAAATAGAAAGGTTCTGCATTTTACAGAAATTAAAGTATCTACATTGGTATTAAAATATGCTTAGAAAGGGATCCAGCAGCTCTTGCTTTACCAGAATGGGTGCATGATCCTTTAGTGCAACAGCAATTAAGGCCTAAACTGGGACAGCCCTTCTATAAAACAAAACATAATCTGATAATTTTGAGAGTAAGATACAATATCCACTCTTTTATATGAATAGAATTAAAGAACAACCATGAATTGTGGAAGATAATGATTGCACATTGTATAATCTTAGAAAATAGTAAATTCTCATGAAAATGTGTGCACTTTGAAATTTTGTATTTTATGCTTCAATAAATAGGACATCCAAAATAAAAATTTTATTGCAAAGAATAAATTTTCAGTCTTGTACCAAAAAAAAAGTAACCAATTCAGTTAATATATTTCGTGACAACAACAGAGGAACCCTTTGGCTTTACGCATATTACTTGAAAAATAAGGATCTTAAATGTAGTGTTGTCCTCTGTCATATATATGATATCTGGGGGCTCATTAAAATCAAGGAGTGCATGACTAACTTTGAAAAAGAGAAATGAACTTTTAAGTATCAAAATATGAATATTAAATAATGGCAGACTGCTTGTTTGCCCAGTCCATTTAAATATAAATTATGTTTAATAATTTCTAATAAATTGACAGTGCATTGTTTAAATAAATTTTAAACACAATAGAAGAGTATCTTTAACCGGGAAAGTAAATCTTGCTACCAAAATTAAGATCCCTTAGTTTGAAGTACTTCTAGGTTAACTTATTATTGAGAAGTTCACATTGAGTACTGCAAATCCATACAATGAAGAGTTAATTGTGAAAACTGATATAAGTTTTATTTTCTTATAAATCAAGAGGTTGGTAAAATGTACACTTACTGTTGATCATTAGAATACAAAATTATCTGTTAAAATCAATTAACATGCATATCTGATGACTGATTGTATAAATATGAAAGTCAAATAATTGTAATCGTTAACCATGGCTTCAGGTCATACGAGTTGTCAGCTCAAAAAAACTAGAGGAGAAAGAGGTTGATTAGCATATATTTAATGTGGCATGCTGTACATGTGGGAATTTGAGATAAACCTTTGCTGGTAATCTGCTTGTTTTTATCTAAAAATTGACTAGGAAACGTGGGTCATAACAGTCAAATGAGTTATGTCTTGTATTGATAGTAGTTTGGGTTTTAACATTTTGCTATATTTTAATATTTAAAACTTCATTTTTTCTTTTGAGAAAATTGGAAGAAGCTGGTAAAAGTTATTCAGAAATATTCAAAGTTTTTACCAAGAACATACTCAAAGTTATCCTAGAACATTGTAGGACTGAATTACTTTTACAGTTTTCCGTTATACTTACCAATACATGTTACAAACACTTTTTTCTTTTTATAATTTAAAAAAATCAGAGATACATTAGAAAATTCTGTTTTCTAGAGTCACAGAGTCACAGAAGTATCTTTCTATGTGAAGGGAACCAAATAGCTAATCTTTAATTTAATGGATCAATTGCAATAAATAGAGGGAGGGAATTGTGGCAGAAGAATGAATCTTCTGGTCTTTAAAGGTTTATACATTATTTAAGTTCCCTAATATGATAATCCATTGGAAGTTTCTTTTTTTTTTTTTTTTCATTGATAATGCAAAATATTTTGTGTAACTTATAGCAAGTCCAAGAACCGTTGAAAAGTGGGTCAGAATTTAGTGGCCAGTACCTTACATTAACTATAATTTGGTTAAGCAGGTCTGTCCAGCCTTTCTCCCAGTGTTTACTCCTGAGTATTTAAAAAAAAAATCCTAAATTTCGATGTTATACAGTAATCTCTTTCTAAAATTTCCCTGTTTCCTATATTCATGAGTTCCCAAAGGAAGGAAGCACCAGTATGTGTTTTCTTTTGGTCTGATTTGTACCTTCAAACTAAGAAACTTTCTGATGATGGCAATATCAAAAGGTGGAGAATGGAATAGCTTGTTGCTCAGTCCTTTTACTGTGAGCCTTATTTATAATTTTGCCATTGTAAATATTTGAAATTTGTTCTTAGGTGAGTGGTACAATCCAGTTCCTTGAATTATTACCCAAATTAACTTGAGCGTCAGCAAGGGAGCCTCCCTGTTGTAGAGCAGCTTCCCAGACTGGGTGGAGTGGAGAACGCACACAATTACTCGATTTTTGCTCTTCTTCTCTGTGAGGTACACCTGAACATCAGTGCCTTCTGCTTTAGTTTTCTGTTGACAAATCTTCCTTGTGATCTGTTGCGTAAGGCACCTATACGATGTTTGAGGGCTGGGGGGAAAAGAACCAGCTGGCAGAAGAGAGGAATGGAATCAAATTCAGTTTCTGTCCTTTGCCTCTTGGATAGAATGAAATTTGCATGTGATTGCAAGTGGGAGAAAGGTGGCAGTATCCCAGGTCATTGGCTGGTTTGTGTCCTTCTTTAAATGATTTCCATATCTTATTTAAGCAGGGAGTTATGACCCTCCAGCTTAGACAGAAGTAGTTGTGTGTGGAGGTGAGTTCTGTAACCATAGATTAGGAGCCCAAATTAAACATGAAAGTAATTTAAAAATAAGTACATTTTAGAAGGAAGAAAAAAAATTTGGGTTTAAGACGTCAGTAACTGTAATTACAGTTTTACCTCTACTGTAACTTGTTGGTGAAAAATTACTTTGCTACCAGAGGCTCCAAAGCTGCAGATGAATGCTCTATGACTAAATGGTTCTTCCTGTAGAAGGTCTGATTCCAGAACCTCCAGAGCTGTTGTATGCCCCAGTAGTCCTCAAAGTCTTTTAATGCGTGAAAGTATAGACTGTTATTACAAGGACCCATTGCTTTTAAAAAGAAGCATTTGCGATATATATTATTTGTTTTGGGGGTGGATGAGATTCAGAGATGTGGTGTGGGAATGAATTGTCATTTTCAAACAGAAATCTGTGCGCTGAATGAGAATACCTTAATAAAAAAACCAGTCTCATTTGTCCCACTTCAGAAGCACATATTGTGACAAGAAAGTTCTTCACGTTCCTTAAAATATAGAAGTTTTTGTACTTTTGTGTCTTGGGGCTTGCAGTGTTATTAGCTCAAAGGGGAGGTATGCTTTTTCATGATGACTATATTTAGCCAGGAGGAATAGTCCTTTTTAAAGCAAATTGAAATGAGTGTATGAGAGCGTGAAATTATCAGCAGCGCTGGTGCACATTTACATTACTTCTACATACTCTTTTGAATGACCACACAACAGAACAAGTACTTCATTTCCACTGGGTTGATTTTTCTTGACAAAACATGGCAGTCTATCCAAAGGAGGGTGTTTAGCCAAGGTAAATATAAAATTTATGATTAAGCAAAGTGTTTTCTTATTATAATCCCTAAAGAGAATTTGAGACTTGTTAAATATAACGTGCCCAGGTAGTTTTAAGAGTAAATTATCCTTTATGCTTTTAAATGCTGAAATACAGCAGCACCATCAGCAATTTGAGATATTACTTGCAGAAACAACTCTGCATACTGACTTTCTTTGAAACATGTAGCAAAAAATTGTGCATGTATATAATACAGTACCTCAGGTTTGATGTATTCCTTCATTTTTACAGTCCAGTACAGAAATAAAGAATCCATGTCAGTAGCATGGTTTATAAAGCTATCTCACTCTTTGCTGTCTGTAATGTGTGTTATGGAAGAAAGCAAATAAACCTTTTTGACAGAATGGATAAAAGTTGATAACATGATTACACTTGTGGCACATTTCTTCAACTGCCATATTTGCAGAATACCCCTTTGGAGAAGGATATGGTGACTGTCAGTATTATTCATTAAAATAAATAGAGACTGAAAATTGATTGAGGAGAAGAGTGGATTTTGACCTTTGTGGTACCAATGTTATTTTTGGAGTGCAGTATTCTAATTAAATTGTGAATGTACTCAGATAGTGGATATTAAATGATCTCACTGTATTCTTTCAAGGACTATGAACTTCCAAAATCAAGGATAACATTAGATGTCAGCCAAGTATTTTGTCCTTCTCATGGTTTGTCTTTACATCTGAATTAGTGCCAGTTTGCACAGATTGTGTGTCAGCTTAAATACAAGAAACAGGCCTCAGTCTGCTTGAACTCGTTCCACCAAAGACTTCTAAAAACTTTCGGTAGTCTGCAAACTGTAATGGTTGTTTCACATTAAGTTGCTTTGTAGAATTATAAAACAGCTTTTCTTGTGCTTTCAAATAAAATGTTGTCATCTGCTAATGAATGAGATACCATCTGTAATAATTAAGGTTATTCTACTTGTTTTTCCCCTGCAGCAAAACTTCTGAAGGTTTGCAGAAGACAATAAGAGAACCACCAAGAAGGATATTGCAGTGTTGTAAGTACTGCATCCATGAAAAAAAGAAAAAATATGTGAATTAAGAATGTTGTAAAGAGATTTTCATTTTTAGGGGGAAAAATGAGCTACATAAAGGGATTACATGTAAAATACAGGGCAGGATGTATTGTAGCAATTGTATTAATAATTTACAAGGGAAAAACTGCACTCTTGTAAAATCTAAAATTGTATCCTTGTGCAGTGTAATCAGGAATTCACCAATAGCAGTGAAAAATATTTCTCTATCCACCAAAGATTGATCTAGTTTATATACATTTGTTTATTTAAAACTATCAGAATTTAGAAAATCATTGTAGTTTTGTAGGTTTGTCATTTGTTTTAGTGACTTATTGTTTAGGTTATTTTGCAGAATTATTTATTTGCTGATTTATTTATGTATTTCATTATTTATTTATTTGATTATTTAGTAAATTATTTATCTGATGAATTATTAATACATCTTCATGACATGCTTTAAATTATTTATAACTTAATTTTGAGTTTATTGCTTTTCGACGCTGCATTGTTACTGACTAGTTTTGATTTTTTTTTCTTGGTTCTTGAAAATTAAAGTACTAGCTCTAAGGCAAAAGTATATTCTTTGCAGAATCCATAGATGGTTTTCAATGAAGTAATTTACCATGTAGTTACTAATTTTGTTTAGTTTTTTATTGCTTATTACCACTTTTCTACTTATTTAGCTTTTGCTTCTATGATTTCATAGGTGTGTCAAGATCAAATGAGTGACCTTTAATGGGCAAAGATGTTTACTTTAAACTGTGTAGAAATAGAGTAGTTTTATTTTCCCCTTAATAAGTATTCTTTCATTATTCTTCGAGTTAACTTGAAATATTTTTGTCCCAGTAAAATGGATGTTTTTAAAATGAGACTGTTGATATTGGAACTAATACATTTGACTTTTAATAAGAAAATAAAATATTCACATTAATAACCCATAGGGAGAGTTCTATTTTAGTGGCAAGCTTTTAAACACATGGGGCGGAATGGTGGTATCTTTAGACACATGCAGAATGAGATATGTGTCGAGGGGAGGAAGGTGGATAGCAGGGGCTTTTTTTCCCCCACTGGGTTTTTTGCAGGCATAGGAATTTATAAGTTCTTCAAATTTAACATGTCTTTGTTGTTGTATGCAAACTACTTTCAGGTTCTGTGATCATAAAGAATCATTTCTAGTGCACAACATAGCGTGAAACCTGGTTTTGGTGTTCCTTTCCTCTGCCAATCAAAAAGGTCTGAAATATCATCTTTACTCCACAGAGGCTTGAGTGAGTGTGTAAGGGCAGTGTAAGGGACCAATTTCAGGCTTTATGTGTGAGCACCAGCTCAACAGAGTTTAAAATTGGTCCCTGGGATCAGAATTTGACTCAGACTGAATTCTGACTGATGGGCTTTTCAGGGCCAGTGAGCCACCTTGTTCCTGAAGTTGCCTATTTGGCCTCAGTTCCCACTGAGTGTCTTGGGTAGTTCGAAACCACCTTGCAGGAGAGGCTGTGACTGGCAGCCCTGTTTCAGAGCTGTAATGAATAGGGCAAAGCAGCAGTTCCTCTGCGAAAGTGCCATGTGCATAATGTAGCCTTTATTCTATGTTCAGTGCTTGAGATGAATTACTGTATACTTTAAAGTTTTAACACAGCATGGAAAGGCTGCATTGTACATTTCAAGTTTCAATGTTGTTGAAATACAGTAGAAATGGCCTCTGTAGACAGGTTTCACTATAGAACTTAAATTATGCATGTGTATATCCAAATTCCTTATTTTGAAATATTGAATGTATGAATATTTAATTTGTATCTTGCTTTAGTATCTTCATATGCTTGCCTTAAAGGAAGCTGTTTCCTTTGATTTATATACATGGATAAAAATGTGTGTACAGTATGTATCAATAGTTTTTCTCTCTATGGTGTTAGATGAACAGCTTTAGATAATGATAGCTACTGATTTTTATTCTGCAGCTTGCTACCATTGTATAAAACGTAAATTTGTCGTATTTGTTCTATTAATCTTACTTGAATTTCAAATTCATTTGCTTTCCAGAAATATTTTCTTAATTACATGCGTTAAGAAAAGTTAAGTATGTTGCAGATCTTAATGATGCAGTATTTTTGGTCTGTGCACAGTAACAAAGCTCTGAATATTATTATTTGGGGCAGAGTTCCAATCTGAAATTTACATTTCTCCTTATTTGAATGTTTTCACTGAAGCTGAGAACTCCAAGGGAGTTCCTCAACATACACTAGTTTATGCGATATGCTCTCTGAAATTTAGTACACTGTTATTTCTTCTTGTAAATGAGGTCTTATTGTTGAATAAGACCTATTATAAGCAGCAACAAAGGTAAGTGCTGTCAGTGCATTCTGCCACCAGCTTCTTGAAGTATGAAACACTCTCTGAAAGACGTGCTACTACTGTTATGGGGTAATATAACGCAGCTTATGTGTTGGCACTGAGAGTAGCTACTTCATAATGATGACAAGTGAAAGTACAGCCAAAGGTCACATTAAACAAGAGATTTCTTTCACACCTCATCCATTTTCTGGATGTGGTATGAAAATAGCTTTGTTCCCCATACTTCAGTATTTTTAAAAAAGAAGTTATCTTGAAATAATTTTTTATGCCTTGTATATTACTTTGTTCATGTTTTAAGAGAGACTGTGGAATTCTAGAATGCTAAATTGATGCTACCAAAGTGTCTGAAATTAGTTGACATTTTGTGTGCAGTTAGGCAACACAAGTAGTATTTCATCTCGCTACATTTTTTAGTTTGCAGATTTGTTTAAATACATAGCTTTAAGTTCTAGAAAAAGAACTGTTGTGTGTTGTGGTTTAACCCTGCTGACAACCAAGTACTTTGTAGCCCCTTGCTCACTCTCCTCTCTGTTATGATAGGATGGGGAGGAGCATTGGAAAAATATAAAATCCATGAGATTTTGAAATAAAAGTTGAAATAAAGTAAAATATAATAATAATAGTAATGAGAATAGGGAAAACAAAAAGAGAGGAGGAATAAAACCCAAGAAAAACAATTTTAAAAAAATTAAATTGCTCACCACTTGCTGACTGATACCTAGCTTGTCCCTGTCCTTGAGCAGTGATCAGCCCCTTCTGGTCAACTCCCCCGAGTTTACACAGTGGGCATGATATTCTGTGGTATGGAATACCCCTTTGGCCAGTTTGGGTCAGCTGTCCTGGCTGTGCTCCCTCCCAGCTTCTTGTGCGCCTCCATACTGGCAGAGCATGAGACACTGGAAAGTCCTTTGACTTAGACTAAGCACTACTTAACAACAACAGAAACATCAGTGTGTTATCAACATTTTTTCTTGTCCTAAATCCAAAACACAGCTCTGTACCAGCTACTGAAGAAGAAAAGGAACTCTATTGCAGCCAAAACCAGGTCACTGTGCAAAGTGGTATTTATATTGATGTTGCATGGCCATGGGTTTATTCTATTTTGTATCTTTTAAAAAGAAACTTTTTTTTTTTTTCTGAATTAGAGTCTGTTCAGAAATAGGAAAAGAGTGAACCTGTCTGTGTTGACAGTTTCTTAGCTTTGCTTTAAAGAGATCCTACCAGTATTGTTGAAAGGATAATTTCTGCTGAAATGATGAACCAGGATGCTAAAATAACGCAACATTTTAGAAAAATGATTAGTAAGTATTAGGTAATGAAAATGAAGCTGACTTGTTTCACATTGAGTGCTGAACACTTAGGAGATACTGGTTGGGAAGCCTAAATCTGGTATTTTATTGGTAGGTGTATTTCTGTTCTAATCTAACTCCATAGAAATTGCAGAAGCCATATTAAGCTCTTCAATTTGTTTCATACAGATAAAAGAATTTGCATCTCATGAGTCACATATTTCCTGTTGTATCTTTAATACAGCCATTTTTAGTATTTTTCTTGCCTCTTTTCTCTATTGGTATGCTTAGAGGGTCTGTGTGTAGGAGCTTGTTATTTCACCCGTGAGGCAAGGAGGAGTTCAAATCAATAGCAGTGTGTTGTTGACACTAAATGATGTTTCTTCTTGCCACAATACGACTTGATTTTGTCATCCTAATGACGCTAGCTTGCTTCACAGAATAGGGATCAGCACTCTCTCAAATCAAACTTTACAAGTTTAAAAAGAAGGAAATACTGGAGAAATACTCCAGTATTTGTGACCAAACACATGTGTTGGCTTTGTAAAATGAATATTCAAATTCTGTTTCACTTTATAGGGTAGCTGCTTTGCAAGGCATTTTGGAAGTCTGTTTTAAGGGATGTAGAATTGATCAGAGCTGACATTGATGTGTCTGATATTTTAAAAAGATAGGTTGCAAACATGATTTAAAATACAAGTTCACATAAAATATTGTTCTTAGTAAGACCTTGGCTAAAAAAACCTAACAAAACAAGAAGCCTTAAGCTAAGTAGAAATTCTGTGTGTTTCAGTAAAACCTTTGCAGAGCTGCCAAGAAAGAGAATGCCTGCAAGAGAAAATGGATACAACCAGCAAGATGTTCCCAGGCCTGGTCCATGATTGCATTCTATAGCATGGTCCAAAAGGAATAAGCAGTTGTTCCTGACTCAAACTAAGGATCCCATAGGGAGACAGGAGCTGTAGGAAGATATGAATTTGAGAGAAATGGAGTAACTGTAGTAAGTAATAGTATGATGATAGGAATTTACAGGCTTAATGTTGGTAGCAACAGTAGATAATTAAAAAGCACAGGGTATTTTGTGTTGGACATCTGAAAGTAATAACAGAGCTGAATCATTATATTATCAAAACATATACCTCCTTACAACAATATTTGTGCATTTATATACACGCTTTTCACTGTATGAAAGATGTTACCTTTTTATCTGAAAGGACTTTAAAAGGTATGTCTGCATGATTAAACATTCGCATTGTAAATTGTGAATTGTTCTGTTTGCACTCTTATCATTGTTTTGTATTTTTATGCAAAACGTGGCTTCTCAGATGTTCCTAGTGTAAACTGCAATCTAGTATTTTTTGGTTCTACAATATTTCCCCGTCTCAACTCTTCTATATGACACTCATAAAGTCACCTGACATAAACTGTCCATGTGCTGTGGTGACCTTTCCTGGAGAGGAAATGCCTTCTATTTTGCAGGCAGTGAAATAAATCTTCATGAGAACTATAGTAACTAGTTATATTTCAGTAATGGTAGTGAATATTTAGGCAATAATTGGTGGTGGTTTTTTTTTAATGTTAACTATGGGGAATGAGTAGCACCTAAAAAATGACTAGCAACTTGAGAAACGTAGCTTGTTGAGTTTATCAGCCTCAAATCCAGAATGTTTTTGATGATTCTGTTTCTCACTGAAAAACGTTTTAATGAGTTTGGTCAGGTCTAGATCAGGAGAACTTTGCAAGTTTGCTTATACTAACAAGACACATCTACCTTGGATGGAACCTACTAGCAGGATGGTGGTAATCAGAATACCTTAGTCTTGTTTATGTTCTTCATTCTGTCTCCAGTGCTGAAGGAAGCTAAAAATCAGCTTTTCTAGTCTAACTTACCCTTATTTGCATGAAGTTAGCACACTTGTAAAATACCACCAGCATACCTTATCCTGCCATGTGTAGGTATAATGTCTTACCATATACATTAAGATGCCTACCATAAAGAGTCTCTAACATCTTACCAGCAATACATGGAAGAGGCAAGAAGTTCAGTGAAGAAGGCTGTGCCTAGCATGGTGACTTGTCTTTACCGAAATAGGTTTTTCCTCTGAGCTGAAATTCTGATCTTGTAAACATTGACGTGTAACTTATGACAAGCTGATAGTAGCACTGAAGATGTTGAATATATTCTCTTACAGCATTATATTTAGTAAAAATTAATTTTAGGCTATTTCTTTATCCTAGGCTCTTGCATTTGACATATGGTTATAGCTGGATTTAACATTCCTTACTCTATTGTAAGGATAAGCAAACATTAAAAACATCCCTTACAGTAGTTACAAAATCAGCAAAAATATTAAGTATGAAAAGCTTTGTTATTCTCCCTTTTTTGATAGTTGTTTATATTGATTCTCATGTTTTTATGTATCAGGGTATGTGTGTAGTTACTTCCTTGTTTCAGTTGACTAGAGTTTTAAAATACCCAAGGCATCTGGGACAGTCCCATTTAAACGTACTTATCTCACTGCTAACATTTCTAACAAGAGGTTTTAGATTAGTACTGCAGAACTTAACTTTTGTATAGTAACCTTTAGCATGAAATTCATATGATTTAAACTTTTCCATTTACTTATTTTACTTTTTTTCTGTTTCTATAGAGTTTGGTTTTGTTTCTCTACTAGGGAACTGCTCACCCTGGCATGTCCAAGCTCTTTTTTTTCAGTCGGTTCAAAAGATAGTTTTCTTAGCATTTTCTTTCACAATTTCGCGTTGCCTTGCTATGCCTACTTGTTCTTAATAAATACCTGTACTACGTGGGAGTGAATGTCAAAATAACTTGCAATTGAGAAGTTTATTCTGGTAACAACCTCAAAAAAAAATCTTTTGTTTCTCTTAAACCACCTTAAAAAAGTACCATTCTTAAGACTCTTTCTTAGAGAAAGCCTTTATTTTATGCATGTGCATGCTATACATTCTTGGAACAATTAGTAAAACTACAGGCACATCTGAAGGCATATTCTGCATTTTTAGTGAAACATTGTGAATAAGTAGCTGATCTATTGAGTACAGTTGTCCATTGATTCTAAAGATATTTTTTTCTGTGCTCAGACAAATCAAGATGGTAATCATTTATAATTTCTTGCCTTCATGAAAAGGAGTGATGAATAATATGATTGGAAGGAATGCATGAGTCATGAAATGGGGAGCTGGGCAATCATGGAAAAATTCACTTCAAAAACTCTCTTCTGCTTACCAGGATCTGTAATGGGAATTCAGTTTTCTGTAACATAATCCAGAAATTACAACGGTAGAGGTTTTAATAAAAGCCTTGGGTGGATGAACAACAACTCCCTTAAGTTGAATTGAACATTGGTTGGTAGGTTATAAAAAGTAATTTTTTAACTCTCAGCTAAAAGTGATTGTGGATACAGTGATAAGAGGACACTCTCTCTTTTGACCTCTATTTGAATGTGAAAACAAAATGTCTTAAAATATACTACAGTTCGTGTGGAGTGAATGTGAATGGTCTTATAAGTATCTGCACTATTATGAAACAGCTTTTAAGAGCTGCTAAAATATTGATAACTTGGTAGAGCACTTCCAAAACTCTTACTTATGTTTCAGAGGTAGATCTGTGTAGCTAGTCAACATTCGTACTCTTTTTGTTGGATGGACAGAGAAAAGAATAAAAACAAGTATTATTACTAAATAAATGGTTCCATTTGTCATAGCTCCACCCAAAAAACCAATCCATCTTGTTGTCAGTTTTTCTCCTATATTAAAATCATCAAGGAAGTATTGAATAATTGCACAGTAGAATCAGGCACCAACTCTGGGTCTGGGCAAGACTCACATAACCAGCTGTTGTTCTCCCTGCAGTGACCTGGGCTAGGCAGCCTAGCATCTGCCTCTGTTTTCTTTTCAGTGACCCAAGCCAGATTTTTTCAAAGCCTATTGCTGATATTTTCCCTACAGTCATTCATGCTAATTTCTTTTGCATGCTACAGCTAGTTTTGAATGATATTTTCTCTTTTTCTTTTCTGACTTCCTTCTGTAAATTTAAAGAGGTGATTTTTAAAAATTACCAGATAATCTTGACCACAGGACTTTTCTGGTTGTCTTGTTTTAAGGTATTTGTCAGCTCCATAGAAAAAGGGTAAATTAGATTTATTTTCCAGTGGAAAACTCAGTCTGACCAGTGGTTCTTATGGACAAAGAATCCTAATCTTGAACTGAGTTCATTGCAGTCATTTAACTTGAGAGAACCGAGGTGAGTCTGTTGGTGGTGGCTTGAGACTGAGCAGAGCTCAGAAATATTAAGAAGCAAAAAGGAAGATATTTTGGTCTGTGAAGCAACAGTATGAAAAGGTTGTATGGCAAAATGCTCTAAATGAGAAGAAAGGGCTATTAATGATATAAAACCATTAATTATGGGATTAGGATGACCTCAGGAAGGCAATATTACTAAGTAGCTAAATGCAAACCAATAAAGTGTAAGTTTGCAATTTTGGAGGAGATGCAGCTCAGCTTTCATAGTTGTTGCCAATGGAAATTACAGAAAACCTTTTAGAAAGGTTAATTTTTTTAAAAGTAGAAGAACCCAAAAGTTTGGTGGTTTCTTTTTTTTTTTTTTTTTCCTGTAAAACGTTTAAATCTTAAAGTAAGGCAGAGGTTCTCGGTTCTTTGCATGTTTATATTTTAGGAGAGATTGTGCACCTTGCTTTCAGTTTGAAGTCTTAAAATTCCTTTGGCATCTTCCTTTGGCAAGTGAATTCAAAAAATTACTTTGGGTACTACTGAGTGACTAAACTTCGCTTTTGCTGAAGATGCAAATGAGATGCATAACATGAGCATTTTGTCATTTCTAGATCAATATGAAGTGCTTTTTCAGCTACCTTTATTCTGGGACAGCTAGGCTAGTTATTGTCTGAATAAATACTACTCTGCATTATAAACTGAAGTATAATAATGATGACTCTTCGGGACAACCACTTCAGGTACTGAATAACGTAGCCTTGCTAAGCCCCTTTCCCTAGCCATGTGTTTTCATCACTTTTATGCAGTCTGCTGCTTGTGCATCCAGGCATTCTTTTGCTCTGTTAGTTTTAATCTTCATTAATTTTCTGTTAGGACTACTTTAGTGCTAGTTCAAGGAAGGAGTGAAAGACAGTTGAAGGGGGTAGGAGGCAGTCATGAAACAATACTCAGAGTTAGTTATGGTGAGAACAATACTGCTCCCCAGTACATGGAATGCACTGGTAGTAATCATTTACCATCTCCCAAGTTTATCTCGCTGTATTTTGCAACAGCAGGACTGCAAATTATAATATGTTTGATTACTTTTAAGTCTAATATACTCATTTCTACTGCTGTTGATCTTTAGAAAGTACAACAATGTTTTAAAAATTGTTAGACACCAGAAAAACTAATGCAGAAAAAAACACCTGTATTGTCAGAAAAAATGAGCCATTTGGCTCAATATGTTAGGGATTTTCTTAAGTAAATTCCCTGTGATGCATTGTTTCCTCAGTGTTCCAAAGCTGTCTTAAGGTAAAAATACATGCATAATTTACAAGGCTTAGTTGACATCCTGAGTACAGAAATTCAAATTTTATCTTGCAGTTTTTCTCATATATACCTCCATTATTTCTTCCATCTTGTAAGCCTTTGGTTCTCAAGATTTACCTTAATTTTTCCTTACAAAAGATTTCTTTCCGGTTTTTCTGCTCTTCTTGTAGAAACATGAATGAATGTGAAAATCCTCTGTATTCAAAGCTCATGCTCTGGTTAAATTCAAGATATGTGTCAATGCGTATGTATATATATTTTGATGTCAAATATTTTCATGCAATTATTTCATTAAGATCATGCTATCAAGTACAGTGTTTTGTTCACATGAAGCTTTCAGAGTCTTAAAATAATGTGCATAACAATATTTGAAAATGTATATATATATTTAACATTAGTGATGTATAAATATCTGCTGAATATAGATAACTTGGGCAAAACCATTTATGCTTTCCCACAAATCAAAGTACAGAATCACATAAGTTTAAGGTCAGAAGATTCCATTAGAGATCATCTAGTGCAACCTCTCCTCTCAGTGCAAATCAGCTAGAGCAGGTTCTTCAGGCGACTGTCTGGTTGGGTTTTGAATGCCTGCAAAGGTGGAGGCTCCACAACTGCTCTGGACAACCTGTTCCAGTCTTTGATTATCCTATAAGTAAAAGAAGTTCTTACTAATTTTAAATTAGTTTCCTTGTATTTGTATCCATTAATTTTTTCTGTTGACTGGTTGCCACTTAAATGAATTAGGCTCAATTTTCTGTACTCCTTCCCATCAGAAATGTCTAGAAATAGATAAAAACCCCTGAGCATTCTCCTCTATGGGCTGAACAGTCCCAGGTCTCTCAGTATCTGCTCATATTTCATATGCTTCAAACCCTTAATCGCCTTTCAGACCCTCTGCTGGCTCCACTGTAGTAAGTGCATGTCTTTTGTATACTGGGGAGCCCAAAACTGTATTGAGTACTCCAGAAGCATATCACCAGTGCTTACAATCCCACTTTTTGCTTTTTTACCTCCTCTCAGAATGCAGTATTCCACCATCCCGTGGTAACTGCAGCTGAGGTTGTCTCCAGCTTTGACATCCCTGATCTGTTCTTCCTTGTGTGTAAGTATGGGGTCCAAAAGAAAGCCTTCCCCTCAAGAGCTCCTTAACAATTTGTGTCATGAAGTTGTGATTCACACACTTCAGAAAGCCTCTGGATTGCTTGATCCATGCTGTGTTATTTCTTTAATGTATACTGGCATGGTTAAACTGCACAAGGAGGACCAGGTCCTGCAAATGTGACAGGAGTCATAGGGAGTGTTACCCAGGGGACTGTTCCACTCTGAGATTTGGATGTTAAGAGTAAATCAAAATAGCATCTTTTCAAAAGGGAGAAAGGGAGAATATATGGAGTAAGTTAAAAGAATAATTACTTGCTTATCTCATATTAGGGATATATCTGATTAGGTAGAAGGGATTTGGGGTAGAGATCTTATTTTTACCCAAATACTGTATATGAAGCAAAAGATTAGTGAATATTTTGCTAAATAGCTCAGAAAATTGCAACTAAATATTTTGCATTTCCTCATGCATTATTAACATTGCTTCTGTGAAAACATGATCATCCTCACTATTTCTTTTTGACAGCCAATTCCACAAAAATTTCTACTAACAGATGATTAAATACATGGAAGGAAGACTGCAGGAGGAAGGGGTTACGTAGTAGAATTGTCATAAGCCCTGTGATCCAAGGTTTCATTTTTATCTCTGATTATTTTCTGATATTCAGTCTTTTTCAGTCTCTGACTTTCAGTTGTATTTTTAAAATATTGTTGTTAGAACTGCAACTGAATTTTAATAATTTATCCTTTTTCTTTGGGAAGTTTTTAGAATAGGACAGTTAAAGTATGTTAGAGACCTTGTGTTTGAACGTATTTGAGCTTAGGAAGTTGCAGTGTTCTAGTTTTCTTACATTGTTCTCAAGTAGATAGTGTGCCCATAATCTTAATAATTTAAGAATAGCAAACACACAGCTGAAGTGCATTCCATTCATTCAGATAAGAGGCGTTACTTGTTCCATATGGTTGTGTCTACCAACCTGTTAGCTAAAACGTGATTAGAAGTTGAGTTGCTTTCTCTCATGCTGCCTTTGTTATGCTGATTATGAGAGTATGTTGCTCCCTAAGTCTGGGCATTTCTTTACATAGAGAGTGATTTTTCACTGCAAAATTACTATGCCTTTTATTTGTTGTATGAAATAGCAAAATGAAGTGGTTTGCATGATGATTATTTGTGCAGAATGTAGAAAAGATCATAGCATATACTGGTTTTGGTATATACTTCTGGCTGTCTTATTCCATGGGTGGGCTGGACATCCCCTCAGATGTGGACAACTTGAAGGAGGACTGCTTTTACTACTAAACAATAAACTTCCTTTACTCAAGTCACAGAATGGGTCAGGCTGGCCACAACCTCTGTGTTCCAGTGCCTGGCCACTCACACAGTAAAGAAATTCTTCCTCGTATTCAGGTGGAACTTCCTGTGCATCAGTTCCTGCCCATTGCCTCTTGTACTATTGTGTGGCACCACTGAGCAGAGCCTGGCTTCATCTTCTTGACACCCTCTCTTCAGCTATTAATGTATATTAATGAAGACCCCTCTCAGTCCTCCCTTCTTGAGGCTGAACAGGCCCAGTCTTCTCATCGTTTCCTTATTAGACAGATGCTCCAGTCCCTCAGTTATCTTTGCTGTCTTCCACTGGACCCACCCTAGGAGCTCCACTTCTCTTACTGAGACAAGNGTCTTCTCATCCTTTCCTTATTAGACAGATGCTCCAGTCCCTCAGTTATCTTTGCTGTCTTCCACTGGACCCACCCTAGGAGCTCCACTTCTCTTACTGAGACAAGCCCAGAACTGGACACAGCCCTCCAGATGTGTCCTCACCACGGCTGACTCAAGGGGCAGGATCACCTCCCTTGCTCTGCTGGCAATGCTTTTTCTTATGCACCTCAGGATTCCCTTAGCCTTCTTGGGCACAGTGCTGGCTCATGGACAGCTTGGTGTCTACCAGGACCCCCAGGTCCTCCTCTGCAGAGCTGCTTTCCAGCAGGTTGGTCTCCAGTTTATACTGGTGCCTGTGGTTGGTTCTTCCCAGGTGCAGGAACCTGCATTTGCCTTTCTTGAGTGTTAGAAAGTTCTCAGCCCATCTCTCCAGCCTGTTGAGGTCCTTCTGAAGGGCTGCACAGCCCTCTGGGGTATTGGCCACTTCTCCCACCTTTGTGTCATCAGTGAGTTTGCTGGGGAGGCGTCTGCCCCTTCATCCAAGTCATTGGTGAGCAAGTTAAACAGTACTGGGCCCAGTATTGAACCTTGGGGAACACCACTAGTGACAGGCCTCCAACTGGACCCTGTCCCACAGTTCTGACCCTCTGGTTCAGCCAGTTCTCAATCCACCCCACTGTTGACTCATCCTGTCCACACTCTCTGAGCTTGCCTAAGAGGATTTTGTGAGAGACCGTGTTGAAAACCTTGCTGAAGTTGAGGTATCCACTGCTCTTCCCTCACCCACCCATGCAGTTGTTTGACTGTAGAAGGCAGTCAGTTTGGTCAAGCATGATTTACCTTCAGTGAATCCATACTGACTACTCCTGATCAGCTCCTTGTCATCCATGTGGATAGAGATTGCCTCCAGAATGAGGTGCTTCGCCACCTTTCCAGGGGTTGAGGTGAGGCTGACTGGCTGGTAGTTCCCTGGATCCTTCTTCTTGCCCTTTTTGAAGACTAGGGTGACATTTGCTTACTTTTGGTCCACAGGCACCTCTCCAGATTGTTGTGACCTTTCAAAGATCACGAACAGCCCAACTATGGTGTCCACCAGCTCTCTCAGCACTCCTGGATGCATCCTGCCAGGGCCCACGGTCTTGTTGGATGTCAAGTTTGGTTAGGTGTTCTCTAACCCCATCCTCCTTGACTAATGGAAAGCCTTCCTTCCAGCATTCCTTTTTCCTAGTCTTTTGTTTCAGAGATTCCGGAGGACTGGTCTTGTCACTGAAACCAAGGCTTGCCCCCAGTCTTCACATCACCAACAAGGCATTCCATGTTAGTTAGTATAAAGTGAGCAGCACACCATTTTTTGTGGGACCCTCCACTACCTGTCTCACAAAGTTGTCTTCAGTGCTTTCCAGGAACCTCCTGGACTGTTAGTGCTTTACTGTGTTGCCTCTCCAGCACATTTCAGAGTAGTTTAAGACCCCCACAAGAACCAGACCTGTAGCTTTGAGGCTGCCTCTGGAAGGCTTCATCCATTTCCTTATCCTGATCAGGTGTCCTGTAGCAAACATCCGCAACAGTGTCACCTGCGCTGGTCTGCTCTTTTATCTTAATCCATAAGCTGTCAACTCACTCAGCATCCATATCAAGGCAGAGCTGAATACATTCCAAGTCTTGTCTCACATAGAGGACAACTCCACCACAGGACCTTCCAGGTCTGTGTCTTCTAAACAGCATGTAGTCCATCTTGGCACCATTCCAGTCAGAAGCTCTCCTACTACATCACTGTAACCTCATTGAGATCAAAGCCCTGTGATTGCACACAGGTCTCTAATGCCTCCAGTTTGTTCCCCATGCTGCTTGCATTGCTGTACAGCACTTTATAGAAGTATTTGATTGTGTCAATATCCTAGTGAGGGTGAAAAGGGACACCCTTTTAGTCCTGTGTTGTGGTTGTAGCTGTGGATTCCCATACTCACTGATGGTATCCTCTCTTAAGCCTCCTTTTTCTACTTTGGTGGTTGCTATAGATTTCCCTTCTCACCTCATGTCTGTCAAACCTGGCTGTGTCCCTGTCCCTTTTCAAATCTAGTTTGAAGCTTTCTCGGCAAACTCTGCTGACTCCTGAGCTAAAGTCTGAGCTAATGTCATACTCCCCTATGTAATGTCACTTCCTATCTTATCTCAATTTCTTTCATGTGTTTCAGTCATTGAGGATGATTACTACGTGTGGAAAGAAAAATAGACTTCACAGGAGAATAGACCCAAATCTCTGAGCTGTGATAATGAATTTTTTGGCTTGAAAATTAGATTTTTTTTACTGGGCTGACCAGCTGAGTGACTTGGATATTAAAACTAAAAAAAAAGAAAAAAAGTAGCCTCCTTCAAAAGAAGGGGGAAAATGGGCCATTTTTGCAATTTTTTGTCAAGTATTTCTAAGTTGATGTAGTTGACTTTCATTGAGGAAACACCTGGGAGTGAACTTTTTGGGTTTGGGTTGTGTGTTTGTTCTCCCCAGAGTCTTCTGGGAGTTTGAAACCTTTATGACAATTAATTAGATGTCTCAGAGGTAAGTTCAACATCTAGGGACAGTCCAGACACTGGATTTTAACCTTGACTTAGGTCAAGAAGTTACCAGATACTTAATAGCTTGCATGAGTTTTTACAGACATTGTAGAGCTCTCCTCAGCATTTTCATAAATAAAATTCTCTCTCATTTGTTTCAGTCTTGGAAATGTGTTGTTTAAGGTTCCTATTCAGAAATGTACTCAACAGGATTCATAATTTTGGCTTACCTTTCATACCTTGTAGGTTGCTGGTTTTTTTTGTGATGGGGGACAGAAAAAGGTTTATGATAGCTCAGGTTGAAATACAGCTTTGGAGAATCTTGGAGGTTGTACCTATGCTTTCTGCCAAAATGGTAATAATGGGTGCATTGTTGATTTGCATACCTCAGAAAGTGTTGGGAAATCAGGAGATGACAACTTCAATTCCTAACTCACCACCACATATGCACTGTGGCCCTTCTCTGCCTCACTTCCTTTTGATACAGTGGAAATGACAGATTTACTGAATGGTAAATATAGATAAAAATCAGTGTTTCTTTCTTCTTCCTCAAGGTTTTGTCAGATTGTACAAATAGCTGTGATGAAAAAAATGAGGAAAGAAACTTAGATTGATGGAGGTGAAAAAACGCACCAAGAGTGACTGAGAAAATCTGTGAACCTATGCCTTAGGTGAGGATGTTTTGTCAAAACTGACGTTTGCCAACATGATACTTCTTTTGGGATAAATACAAATATAAATTTACCCAGTACTTCCTTAGGGACATTTCTTAAATGCAGACGTTGTTGACTACAGATAGACCCAGAACTGATAGGAGCATGAAGAAATGCAGTTAGTTTCTTATAGGCTGAGACCCATGTATGAGAATTTCTTGTACACTTCCTTTGTATTCTTCTAGAGGCAGCAAAGATTTCAGTGAAACTTTCTAATTGCCTATATTAAGGCTGATTTATTCTCCTCCTTGGGCTTGATCCTTCTTACCCCCATTTTTTAATCTCAATTTTTTATTTAACCTTTGAAGAAAGTCTACCTAAAACATTACTAAATCATTTTTGTGTGAGAGAGGTCATTTGGAGCGTGTACGATCATATCAATAGCTATAATTGCTTTTTAATAAGAAAAAGATCAAATATTGAATCCTGTTTCTTGCCAGAATTACTTTAGCCTCTGATTAGCCTATTATTTTCTGTGACCAGCTGTCACTTTCGAACACTTTCACCTAAGAGTATGGATAGGGTCAATAAGTGAAGATTTGTCACAGATTTTTGTGGTGGGGCTTTTTTGGGTTGGGTTTGTTTGATTTTTTTTATGATCTGTAAAGAGATTTGTATAGGAATAAAACTTCAGTGTGTACCTGCATTACAGACTCTTAATAAGGGAATTGATGTCCAAGTCTGTTTTTCTCCAAGTCAGAAAGCCCTTGAACTTGTTCAAGAAAGACGCCATAACTAGTTGGCATCAAAAGTTTCCCAAGAAAACAGCTTCCTGTATCTGTTCGTTTATAGGACCCATGTATGTATTCTATGAGCAACAGGCAGCTTACTTTGTAATTTTTTTTTTCAATTATTTTACAATGGTAAGGGCTTTCTTATGAATCTAGATAACTGACTCCAATGGCAAATGACTTTTGGCTCAATGATCTGATGCTGGGATCAAGTGCATTTTTGTCTTTGGTAGGCTTCCCAGAGTACTTTCCCTCTGTCTACTGAGACCTAAGGTTTTTGAAGGCATTTTTGGCCCAGCTTGAAAGGAAAGCGTAGATATCAATACCCTGCCTGTGATTTAGTTTCTCCAATTTTTGCTTTATTTATAGTATTGCACTTTTTGAAATATTTCAGCTTGGTTGAGAACATCCCCTGTCATACTGATGAAATTACTCAGTTCTTATAACAGTGTCATTCTCTTGAAAATTTTGGGAGGTTGAGTTCAGCTTGTGCATGATTGGTTGCAGAAGATTTTTTGTTTTACATGAAGAAAGGAAATACCCTACTACAGAGTAAAATTGGAGTACAGATTTTACAGTCTAACTAAAGAGAATAATTGATGTTTGAAAAATACATAGGATAATTGCTTTCAAGTAAATCATCTTAAATTTCCTGTGTTTGTGAAGGTTTTTTGTGTTGCTAAAAGCAGTGTGAAAACATTTTTATGTCAGCTGTTTTGGACTTCTAGTTCATACTGTACTTTTCTCTGTATTGAGATTAATGTTGAGAAAAAGGGTAAGGCATTTTTGTTTTGGCCAATTTATTTTATTTCAGACTGTATTATCACTTGGTGAAAGCCCTATTGATTAGCCTTCATAGCTTTACAGAGCTTTTCTTATAAGCACTTAAAATTTGAGTTGTCTCAGTCCCACAGGACAGAAAGAAAGCTGTTAGTACCATGAAATTCTTCTTCTGTATGTTTCCAACAGCTTGAAGCCTCCTCTTGGAATGCAGAATATTAGCACATTAATGTTATTAACCCCTTTAGTACACAATGGTTTTGGAAGTTAAAGTATTTTTATATCTTCAAAGTCTAGATTGTTTCTTCTATGTCTGTACAGTTTCTTAAAGCTGAAAAATATGTTGCTGTGCAACAAACAGATGCTGCTCTAACAATGCAATACATTATGTACCAAAAATGATCTTGGTTTTAATCATAGATGCTGATTTAATGAGAGAAGACTATCTTACATCAAAAATGGATTTAGGGTGTGATTTTGTTTTCGCTATGTTTTCTCTACATAATTAATAGGAATATGGTACCTTATATATTCTCTTTTAAATTTGAAAATGTACTTTGGTTTTATGCCATTTTATACTCCTGTTTTCTAGTTCTGCCTTGTACAATACTCATTTTTTTTAATTCCTTTTTTGTGATATGAACACAAGGGCATTAGTAAATCTTGTATCTTGAGTGTATTTCCTCAGAAACTATTGCCTTTTTACAGAGCCATTCTGTTCATGTTTAATCCTTTCATTTTGCCCACATCTCCTTTTTCATTTATTTTCTAAATGTTTCCTATCCAGTGTTTTCATCCTGCATTTACCATGTGGGGCATGTAAGATGCTTGTCTGTAACTAATGCTAGTTTATGGATCAGAAAAACAATGCCCATCAATATCTTCAGACACTATCAGTACTTTATATCTTGAGAACACGCCTGACCCCCCTGGGAGCATTTCATTGTTGATATCTCTTCAGTTTAGCTTTCATTTTATTCTGCAGATATTTTGTAACTTTACTTTAGTTTCTAGCTCTAATCCCTTCTATCACCAATACAAATTTTGATTGACAATTTTACTTTTAGATAAAGTCAGATAATACTATACTTGGGGGGGAAAAGTCTTCATATTGTGTTTTTAATTCCACTGAACCCAGCAGAGTTAAATGTAGTTTGGATGCACAGGGAAGAATTAATGATTGGAAGATACAGAGTTGGTAAATTATTTATTCTGGCCCTGAGGAAGCTGAAAAGCTGAGTGAAAGACTAATAAATCATTTGTGGTAGTGCTGGTTGTCACTTCCAATTATTTTAGACGGTTTTGTGATAAACTGCAGCACCTGCTAGATATCCCTGCACCATCCCTTGATGCTTGCAGTGCAGCTTGTTCAGTCGATTATCAAAGGCAAATTTGTCTAAAGTTTCCTCAGGTTGGAAAGAGAATTACTTTTCTCAGTCACCCCTTCCCCCATTTAAGTTCCTTTTTCATTGCATGCATGTAATAGGCAAAATCAGTGATATATGTAGAATTTTATTGACATAATGTACATTCAGATATGGTTGATGGAACCACTGAGGAACAGGATGAAGGGTGATGTGTCTGTGAGTGTAACTGTGCCTTTAAAGGCTGGCTTGCTTTCATCTTGCCGAATAGCAGTTGTTTCTAAGGTATGAAAACTAGTATTCATCCTCTGGTTTTGAGGGTTGTGTTATAGCTAGTGCTGAAGTTACAGAGGAGACGGACTTGAATATTAGTTGACTTTGCACTTGTTAAACTTTTCTACTGCTTTTATTCCAATGGTCTTAGTTTAAAATCATGATTACATGTGCATGATCTTTATGCGTGCAATATTTGCATAAATAGATTAAGGCAGAGAAAAGTAGTTGAAGGACTGGAGAAAAAATTTTGAAAGAACAATGGAGTGATTTTTAAGAAGGGAAGGAAGCAAAATGTTGGAAAGATTAAGGCTGTTGATAGGGAAAAACTGAAAGTGAGATAAAAGGTGAAGAAATAAAGAGCTGGGATGGGTTAGTGGAAGGCAGCTGTCTCTTTATGCCACTTCACTGAGAATAACACTGTTAAGTCATCATCTCATATAGCTGCAGTCTGGACAGCCTTTTCTCTGAGACGAAAGAAACAGGCCTGCCCTGAAAATTTGTCATTCCAAACTGAGAAGGTGGTAAAATACAATGCCATTCTGTATGCATTGCTTGCAAGCTTCTAAATTGTCGTCTCAGAGGAGAAAAAATAGTTTCAGAACATTGAGCTCAAAGTTTACATTGTGTGTTGTCTGAAGGATGGGGAGGAAGGAGCTCCTGGTTGTTCAAGCGCTTAACATGTTCTGTTTCTGCTCATCTTGGGGGAAGAACTGCAAAGTTTTAAAATTGCATTTATATGAAAATAAACTGGCATGCAAAGTAGTCAGCTTAAAGCTGAGATTTTCTTTCATGACTCTGTTACTGGTGAAAGAATGCATCTTTCACGTAGTGCTGAAAGACTTGCTTGTAAATGTTGAATGCTGTATCTTACGAGTTACACGATAAGTTTTCATTATCTTCCCAGTTATCTTCCTAACCTCATCCATTCAAATAACACTGAATTCTAAATATTCAGGGTCAATACGACCTACAGCTCTGATCCTTGTAAGGTAAAAAATGCAGGATTTTTTAATATTCATTTCCATTTTTCCATTAATGGGTCCCAGCTTGGAATTTCAAGTGAAATCTTTGTCTTAGGAAGTGGCAGTATTTTGACTCAGATAGTTCGTTCAAGAAATACTGGAAGAAATATCATGCTGACTGAAATCATAATTAAAAGGGCTTTATTTTCTTGTTTTAAATCTTGTTCAGACAGACTTTGTTTTATTCATTGTGCTTCTGTAGGTCAGAAAGGAATCAGATGAAAAATTCAAGCACAGTCACCTTGCTTCCCCAGATGACTTCAGTACAGAGATCTGCAGAATTTCAGCTCTAGATCTGTGAACTTTAGGAAAGCTCCATGAATACATCTGTTCAAGTTCCAGCAAGTAGAAACTAGGTGCCAGAAAAACATACGAAGCTCTGTCAAGGGGTACTTGTTTTCTTTGTGGGCAGGATTTTTTGCTCAGTTTCCTGGAAGCTTACTTTATTGTATCTGTGTCTGTTATTTGCAACTAGTTATGACAGTATAGAAACACAGGCTGTAGGAGCTGATTTATATTATTATAATTGTATTATTATTAGAGAGTATCTCTGTAAGCATGGTATATCTGATGGTAACAGAAAGTCAGTGGAATAATTCATGCGGCTTGAGTCAGCCATTTATTCATGATTTGCACATCTAGACTTACATGGACATTAATCGTCAGGTTTTTACTTTCTTAATGTTCCCAAGGAAAGGTGGTGTCTGTAGTAAATTTGGTTTTCAAAAAAATATATTTTTACTGTAGTAGTTTTGTATTTATTTATTGCTAAAGACAGTGAGTACATTTATGCATTTTTTAAGTAGTTCCATGTACAAAGATATGTACATATTGTTTACATGTACAAAATTAATAGTTTTTTTAATTTTGCATGAAAATGAAAACCCAATGAAATTATTTTTAGGACTTTTAAAATTCATGTTCAGTTCACATTGAGTTAAGTGCACAAAGATGTTGTTTTTAACATATATGTTAAAATGGGTAGGACAAAAAAATGCATTTTTTAATTAAAATGGATTTCTTTTATGAGATATCATTTACAATAAACTCAACTGTTAACTCTGCTTTAAAAAAAAAGTGAATTTTATCTTCAGACTATCTTTTTATTCTATTTTAAAATAGAATAAGTCTTTCTACTTCTCCTGTTGTTTTACAACATTCAAAGTTGTTGAAGTGTCCCATACAAACCCTTGAAAAACTCAGGTTATTTAGAGTCTACATGGGAGATTGTCACAGTCTATAAATGCTGGATAAGTAACTGAGCAGACTATTTCTGGGTTTTTGCCTGTCTTTTCCTTAAACTTTTAGCAGTGATGCATATGACAACCAGAGTGAATTGGACCAGCCACACTTCTAACCTAGGCGCCTTTCTCCAGCCTGTCCAAGGAAAGATTCTTAGAAGGTTTGCCCAGGGGATTGGGGGGTCTGTGACATTATCTCCCACATATACTTCTCTGCCTTTTAGAGATCTGGAAGCTTTTGCTGAGGAGAATCAGCAATGGTGTCTTTTCACCTATCAACTTGAAGCTGTATTGTTTGGGGTTTGTGAGTCTTTTGTATATATGTTTGGTTTTTTTTTTGGTGGTGGTGTTGATCATCCCGCCTCCATTTTTTTCCATCCTCCAAAAATTAGGTCACTTTTTGATCCTGTCTAAAATTTTAATGTCCCATGGCAAAGAGTTCTATAGCTTGACTTTTTACTCATTGAAGAAATAACTCCTTTTGTTTCTTTTGCAAATGCCACTAACTTTGTTCAGTTACCCAGTTCTCCAATTTTATGCCCTAAAATGGAAAAACAAACTGGTGGGAAAGAACATCAGCCTGGCTGAACTCAAAAAAATAAAAGAAAAGAGAGAGTGTGTCAGCTTTGGAAGAAGGGGCAGGCAACTCAGGACTAAAGAGTGTCATGAGGTTAAGGGAGAAAACAAGAATGGCCAAAGCCCAACCAGAACTTAATCTGGCCACTGCTGTAAAAGAAAAAAAAAGTTTCTATAAATACATGAGCAACAAAAAGAGGATTGAGGACAATCTCCATCCTTTATTAGATGTGGAGGAAATATAGTGACAAAGAATAAGGAAAAGACTGAGGTATGTAATTTCTTCTTTGTTTCAGTATTTAAAAGAAAGACCCACTGTTCTCCAGGTGCCCAGCCCCCTGAGCTGGAACACAGGAACAGGGACCAGAATGAAGTTCCCATACTCCCAGGGGAAGTGGTCAGTGACCTGCTGCATCACTTAGACACGCACAAGTCTCTGGGACGGATAGGATCCACCCAAGGACAGTGAGGGAGCTGGCTGAAATGTTTGCAAAGTGCTTTCAAGCATTTACCAGCAGCTCTGGCTCACTGGGGATGTCCCAGCTGACTGCAGCTTGGCAAATGAGAAGCCTTTCTGTAAAAAGGGTCAGAAGGAGGATCTGGGGAGCTAAAGGCCTGTCAACACAACCTCGGTGCTGTTCAAGGCTGTGGAACAGATCATCCTAAGTGATCATCCTAAGTGCCATTACATGGCATATACAGGACAACTGCATGATCAAGGCCCAGCCAGCATGGGTTTATGAAAGGCAAGTTCCTGTTCATCTAACCTGATCCATTTACTGGATGATCCATTTACTGGCTGAGGGAAAGGCTGTGGATATTGTCCACCTGGCCATAGGTCATGGCTTTGCCCCTGTTTCCCATAGCATTCTCGTGGAGAAACTGGTGCTCATAGCTTGGAGGAGTGTACTGTCTGCTGGGTAAAAAACT